>PVKY010001980.1:0-28259 GCA_004027775.1 Bradypus variegatus | reverse complement strand
CTGGGCAATAAAAAGAATGAAGTACTGATACACGTTACAACATGGGTGGACCTTGAAAACATTGTGGAAGAAGCCAGTCACAAAAGAACCATATAGTGTATGATTTCATTTATATGAAATGTTCAGAATGGGCAGATTCTTAGAGACAGAAAGACAAGGTGTTGGCCTTGGGCTGGGAGTAGAGAGCAAATAGGGAATGACTAATGGGTATAGTTTCTTTTTGGCAGGGATACAAATGTTCTGAGATTAGATCATGCTCATGGGTGCACATCTCCGTAAATATACTAAAAATAATTGAATCACATACTTTAAGTGGGAGAAGTTTATGATATTTAAATTATACCTCAATAAAGTTGTTTTTAAAAAATCTGCTCTGTGGCAAGCTTGTAGTTACAATTTCTCAGGTTGGGCTTTTTCTACCTTGTTTTATTCAGCAACATTCTTTGCCATCTCCTTGGGGAGGGAAGAGGGAGATTTGCTTCTGGCTCACCGTTACCCAAGAATGTGTAGCCCTCCGAATGTTCCAGTTAACGAGGGAGGGTCTGCTGTGAGAATCCCCACCGTGGGTGGGTTCTGGCATTTCACTACTGCTCTCTTCACCCTTCAGGTTATCAGAGCTGAAGCTCAAGTTTTTGCAAATTGGTAAAGAGTAGCCTTGGTGCTCCATGTAGCTCTCCATGTCCTACTGTCTTTTAGATTTTGACCTGTAGATTCTCTTCTATCTTCTCAGATTTTTGATGTCTTTAAGATGCTTTATATTTTTTCTAGCACTTTTAGTTTTCTTCCGGCAGACGAGTTAGTTCAAGTAAAGTAGCTTGCCATATTTCTGGCAACCAGTCATGATTTTGAATTCCTTTCTCACTTTAGTTTCAAGGCCATTAAATTCAAGGGGGCCATTGGAGCCACCTGATAGTGTTTGCTTCTCCTACCCTTCTAGATGGCTCTGCATCGTCTCCTTCTCCTCAAACACACAACACCTTTACTGTTCTCCCTTCCAGCTGATGAACTGGCTTCTTGTCTCCCTGAGAAAACAGAAGCAATCAGGAGAGAACTTCCAAGTCCTCACCAACTCCACAGATCTACCTGCCTGCACCCCTTATTCTCTCCCTTCCCTCCCCTTACCAAGATTATAATATCCATAACCCTTTCCAAGGCCAGCCCTCCTCTTGTGCACTGAGCCTCACAGCCTCTCGTCTCTGCCAGGATGTTACGTCTACCATCGTGTTCTCTCTTCTGCTAAATTTTACCCTCTGTATTAGAATTATTATACCCAGCCTAAAACATCTCCCATCTTTAAAAAAACTCCCCCTTTGACCTTATGTCAGCCCTCCCCCATTTACCATCTCTGTTCCCTTTACAGCCAAATTGTTCCGAAGAGTTCTCTCCACTCCCTGCCTCTACTTCCTTTCATCTATTCTCTCATGAGCTCACTCTAATCAGGTTTTGATCCCCTCATCTCCAAAGCAACTGCCAGAGTCAAGCTCACCATCTTTGGTGTGTAATGAGAAAGCAACTTCATTTCTGGTTCCTATTATCCCTGTAAGTTTTTATTCCTATGGGAGTAGTTCTCCTACTCCTGAATAAAAACTTGGATCATTGTATGGCTTTTCTAATTACCATCAGGTACAAAGAGTTCCTAGGGTCACAAAGTCTCAATTCATATTTTAAAGTATCTGGTCCCACATAATAATCATAACTTCAAACTTCATCTAAAGTTGAAATGTCCCTTTCTCTCAGCTATGCCGTCTGCAGGAACCTTGGAGGGGTTGGTTCTCCTTCACTCCTTTTCACCTGGCATTGCTCATCGTCCTCCCTCCTGCTGAGTGCTCACACATCCAGTGGTAAAAGGGAGGAGATGTAAGTGGAGCAGGAAAGCTCCTTCTTGACAGGTGTTATTTGAAGGTCGGGCAGGCTGACTTTTCCTCTTGGGAGCTGTCATGGGTTCTTGAGACATATACCTTCTCCTCCCCGCCCTACTGCCATCATTGTTAGGTCTTTTTATCTGCACTTCCCTTGAATGCGAGTAATGCACTATCATTTGGCTTATTAGTTATTCCTCCCACAACTCGGGGGCACCTTCAGCTTCTCTCTGCTGTGGCGTTTTCTCCTCTGCAAGTGCCACCATTGGACGGGACGCAGACAACCCTGGCTGGCTGTCTTCCCACGTATGGCCCACATCCGGTCCATGGAAAGCCTTCCCATATCCTTTGCTCCCACAAGATCCGGGAGGAGGCCCCTAACCACTCCCTCGCCTTTGCTCCTGCACTGGGAGCTGCAGCCAGGACCCTGGCCTTTTAGATTTCCCAGGTGGGAGGTAGCTGTTTCCCCTTAACTACAGGGTTCCCCTAGCAAGCTCTCTGAGGGTCCTGCCATAGCCCCTCTGTTGTGACTCAGCATTAAGGCGTAAGCAACCCTCACCCCATCCCCCAGAGTGAGGGGTGGGACTCACTGCACTAACAGCTCTCCAGAGAATCCTCCTTCAAAACCTTCCTCGCCCTTAAAGCCCGCACTTCCAGTGCCTTCTCAACGTAAAAGCTCTTAATGCAGGTGAGGAATTCAAGAGTCATATAATTATTTCCACCCTGAAGGCCTTGACTTGTGTTCCCACACCACTGCTAGGTATTTCCCAAAGCTGACTGAAAGCAAACATCTTGCAAAAGCTTGTACGCAAATGATCACACAGGTTTATTTGTAATTGCCTCAAGCTGGACACCACCCAAATGTCCACCAACAGGTGACAGGTTAAACAAACAGGGCTATACCTGCGCAATGGAATATGACTCAGCAAATAAAGGGCGTAAACTCTTGATACTACATGCAACAACATGGAAAGATCTCAAAATAATTATGCTGAGTGAAAGAAGTCCAACAAAAAATAGTATATACCGCATGATTCCATTTCTAGAAAATTCTAGAAAATGCAAATCAATTTATAGTGAGAAGGCAGATCAGTGTTTGACTGGGAATGGGGGTGGGTGGAGAGGGGCAGGAGGGACAAGTGGAAACTTTGGGGGTGATGAACATGTGTGCTATTTTGATTGTGGTGATGTGCAATTTATTGTAGGTCAAATGTTCCTCAAACAAGCTGGTATTAAATGATCGTTGAAAAGAGAGAGAGGAAAAAAGAGATCCTCTTATGCTTTCAGCATTTGGCATGACGATACCTGTTTTTGATAGTCCTTGTTCTTCTTCGTTGGCTGCTCCATCTCAGTCTGCTTTGCAAGCTCCCCCTTCTCTCCTTGCCCTTTAGGCTTTGGTGAGCTCGCACACTTTTTCTTTCTCTTCATATGCACACCCCAGGACACATGCCCCAGTCCCATGTCTTTAAATATTGCCTCCATATACTGACCTTTTCCCTGTAGTCCACACCCATTATACAGCTGCCAATTTGTCACCCCCACGTGGATGTCTAATAGGTATCTAAAGTCTGGCATTTCTAAGGCCAAACTCTCATTGTCCCCAAATTTGCTCTGTGTGGGGAACCAAGCCTTTCATGTTACCTAGACGGTGTCCAGGGTGGTGGCCTGGAACGCTGGGCCGCAAGCCTACATGGAACGCCGTATAGGCACACCTTGCAAAGATATGTGTCTTGTGACTATGATGGCAGAGGTAACCATTGACCCTAGATTGTTCCTTCTGACATGCAACAGGATGTAAAGATTAATATCTGAAAGGCCCTGTATGTTTTTGATTATGTAGCGTAGTCTTGCATTGAGTAACAAATGAATAAATAGCTGGAGCGCAGGTGCATCAGTGCCCACTTAGCACACGATGCTGTGGGTCCCCTGCTCCCTTAAACCTTAACTTTGTGTCTGTGTTTCATTCCTGCGTTGCCCTGTCAGCAACAGCTCTGCCCAATCCTCCTTGGATCATAAACTGGCAACTTTGTTTTTCCAGTTGGACAGGCCCAACCCCCTAGAGCTACCCTTGCCTCCTCGTGCTCTCGTATCCTACATTCAACCCAGCAGCACACTCGACAGCTTTTCCTGCAGGACATAACTGGAATCAGCTCACTTCTCACCAGCCTACTGCTTCGGCCCTGGTCCCAACCTCCATCTCCTCTCTGGGACTACTGCCATCATCTCCTAACTTAGATCCCTCTCCCCTCTGCCGCTCTATTTATTCACTCTACAGGGGCAGATCATTTTATTTTTAATTAAAATATTTTTGGATTTAAGAGACATAGAACGGGTGAGTCATAATCTTTTATTCATGACACGCTCTCCATGCATGGCCTTCTTTCATCTGTTTTTAGTAAGAATGATCGTTTAGAAACGTCACTCAGATCAAGTCACTTTCATGCTCAAAATCTTCAATAATTTCCCATTTGGAGTAAAATCCTGCATCAGGACCAGAGTCATGGGTGTTTGACCTGCGCAGACGCAGAGGCTACGTGCTCAGAGGCTGGGTTTTAAGCTCTGCCGTCACTGTCATGAAATTCTTAGTGAGTTTTGAACAAGGGGCTCTGTGTTTTCATTTTGCACAGGGCCCTGCAACTTACATAACCAGCTCTGCCATATATACTTCTATTTTCTTCAGGTCTGTTATCATCTGGCGGCCAGCAACTTCTCTCCCTTGTCTCCAAGCTCCTAGCTCTCCCCTTCCTGCTCCCCTCTCTGCTCTTGCTAGAACACCTTGACGCTTGAAAACCCCAAGCACGCAGGCCCTCTGACTAGAATGTTTTCTGTAGACCCCAATGATTCACTTTCTTCGGGTCGCGTTTCAGATTGCACCTTGAGAGAGGCCTTCCTTGAAAGCCCTATAGGAACTGGCGTCCCAGTCCCGTCACTCTCCACCCTCCGTATTGTGCTTTATTTTCGCTATTGCACTTACCACCACCTACCACATTGTACCATGTTTTCATTTGTTGATTAGCTCAGTGTCTGTCTTCCCTACTAGCACTATAAGCTTCATAAGGGCAGAGCTTCCCTCTTTTGTTCCTTAATGATTTCCAGGCCCTGGTAAAAGAATAAATAAATGACAAATGCTTCATTTTTCAAGACATCGCTCTAACTTGTAGATCTGTTTTTGGCAATCTGCCTTCTGCCAGAATGTTAGCAGGCTCCCAACTTACCATCATCATGAGTGAAAATTTATGTTCCAAAATACATGTGGGTGTAGCTATTATTGCCATGAAGAAAAATTTGAGTCTCCTCTCTTTCTGTAAGCACCACATTGACAACTAGTGATATGCCCTGTGGAAATTTCTGTCTGTACAGGATCTCGTTATTAGTGCTAGTTCAAATTACTGTTTGAGAAAACACGATGACCTCTATGCATAAATGAAGATCAAATGTTCATGCTCCCCACTGGGTGGGGTTGTACAGGGGGCTATGACCGTTTCCCAGCTGAAGCTGCCATGGGGGTGAATGTGGAGCCTCTAGATGGGCAGCCTGGGTGTCTGATCTTGAGCAGGTTACCCCCACTCCAGGACTGTCTCCCTAACAGAACAAGCAGGATAATAATTTAGACATCATCTCAATAAGGAATGTGGTAGATGGCTTGGATGAATGACCCCAGTTGTCTCACACCTCTCGGGCTGTGCCCTGGAGGCTGCCCTGTGTCACTGCCTCTGAGCTTGGCAGTCCGACTTATTTTGGTCAACGGAAAAGGGGCACCCCTGATGCTCTCAATGGAAGCAGAGGCTTGGAAAAGGGTGTTTCCACTTGCTGTCTCTTGGATGCCACCTTGGCCATGAGAACACGCAGTGGCTAGCCTGCCGGACGGAGGTGACGGCCACCTGGGGAATCGCTGAGGCTGCCCCGGACCAGCCAGCGCCCGGCAAGCCTGTCAGGGTGCACAGCAGCTGAGATCAGCTGAGTCCAGCCCAGATCAGCAGAACCAACCAAGCCTCCTATGGGCAGGTGTGGAATCAGTGAACAGTGGTTGTTTAAGTCACTAAGGGTTAGAGTAATTCGTTAGGATATGAGGGCTGACACCGGGTGCAAGCAGAAAGCAATCTTTGTAACCTATTCTGTGGTCGTTTCTGGTTCTTGAATGAAATCCAAGTTGGGAGGTGGGTAGAGGGATTTCATGTTCACTTTTAAATAATAGAAGCCCACCAGTTACTTTCAATCAGAAGAATCAGCTCAGCTCAGTAACTAAAATGCCCAGTTCAGTGTCATAATCAAAATGTCAAATTTTATTAAAAATAAAGCATCTCCTCTGTCATGGCTTCTTGAGGCACTGAAGCCAGTGGTGGGAGGTGGATGTGGCTGGATTCTCTCTTTCCCAGCAGGTGCAGCTCTGATCGTACACCGAGGCTTGTTGGCCCTGGTGGCTTTTCAAACCTGCCTTGTTCTCTTGGAATGCTGTGCATGCTTCTTAGCTACTGTGTCACAAGCTTGTCACATTTCACAAGAACACACTGGCTGCAACCCAGACCACGGACTCAGTGGCTGCAAGGGTCCCCTAAGCCCCTTCAGCGCCTCCCCATTACCATCCTCTCTCACCCCCATCCTAACTTTTAATACCGTAGGTCGATTGCTTTCTTTGGCAAAGCCCAGTCAGTTGTTCCAAGGCCCAAGCACCCAGAATGACCTCTGCTAACTCTCAGCTAATCAGTTTACTCAAAAATATGCAGTTTCTAAATCCTGGTTGCCTTTGTTCCTTGACTCAGTTTACCAACTGTCTACTGAGCTCTGAGCAAATTACATGCAAAATCACTGAAAAGGGAGCAAAATAATGAGATATCTGAATTATTCTTTGACAAATATTAACTACACCCAGAAAGCTTAAGAAATTGGATAATATATTAAAAGAGCTTGACTCTAAAATGTGTTAACTTTGATTTTAACCACAAAGATCAATTATTTTTATCAATCTAGTGACATATTCTTATGTTTCTTTAAAATTTCCAAGCATCTAGGAAATTTTGTTCATTTCAATAAAATGGTCTCTATTCTTTCCATGTATACCAGAAATCACGTTAAGCATGAATTTTAAAATTTCTTTTAAATATTGTAGTCAGTTACAGAAAGATGGATCTGGTTTAACAACGATTTGTTCTTAGTTTCAGCACATAATTTTAGGATTTTGCTACAAAGAGAGAAATAAAAAGTGATCCAAAGCAGGACAGCATCATCTGTTGCAGATATTGTTGCTTTCAAAATCCCATGTCACCGTAAGAAAGCTGAAACTGCGAACTGGAGATGTTTAAAGGCCCAGTGAGTGACAGTCATATCTAATTGAGCTCTTTCTGTTCCTCCAGGCCAGAGGTGGTCTTTCTACAACCCTATTTTGATTATGGCCTTACCAAGGGGAAGAAAAATGTTACCAATAGCATTTTACTGCTTGTACCAGTTTGTATTCTTCAGATCTTATTAGCTTTCTCTGGAGACTTCTTTATTTCTTTCCTCCCAAAAAGATTTCTCAAATTTCTAAGTCCCAAATTAGAAATACTTGGAAAGCCAAAAGAAAAGAGACGGAGACAAAGATTATTCTCCAAATCAATTTATACATTTGCTCAAAGCCAATTATTTGAAAATAGAAACATGAAATAGATGCTACATCTATTACAAACATAAAATCTTCTCCCATATCAATACAAAAGCTTTTGCATGTAATACATTTTTAAGAATAAAGATCTATTCCTTTTCTTCTGCCCTATTCAAATAATAATTTAACATATTAGCATCGCTTTCCCCAAAATAAATACTTTCAGGGCTTTGGGGTACATATGATACATGAATCACAAATTTTTGCCCATTGTTTAAGGTAACGAGGGCTTCCTGCCCCACGGGAAGGGCGAGTTGAACAGTGCTTTCAGTGGCTGCGTCTTCCAACGCGACCTGGATGAACTACGAGTAGAAAGTGTCCAAAAGGAAAAGATAAAAAGAAAAAGTTACATCATCTCTGGCTGTAGGAACCACCATTCTAATTATTCCACCAAGCCCTCACCCCCGACCCGGGAGCCAAGCCAGAAGCTATACATTTATTTCTACTCCAGGAGATCCAAATTTCTCAAGGGAACACTGCAGTTCTGCTAAGGACTTTGTGGGGGGGGCCTCACAATCCAGGGGTGAGTGGAAGAAAGAGCAGAGCCCAGAGGAATAGGAAGTGGGGGCAGCAGTTGTTTGCGAGAAACACCCTCGAGGTGCTGTGCAAGCACACTAGAAACCTTTTTTTAAAGACATGGGAAAAAGCAGATCAGTTATGAAAGGCAAAAAGGAGCTTGTGGAATCTAACAGGGGTCTCCGTGTGGCTCTAGCACCCATCATTTCAGCTGCCTTCCAGATGGACACCGAGCCCTGCAGTTCCCGCCAGCCCCTGGAGCAGGCAGCTCAAGTTCCCACACAGACTCCCTCCACCAACCGTCAACTATACCATTAGCTGAGGGAATGAAAAACAAAAGAAAACTGTGAAAACGGTCATCTGATCATGACACTGCATTGGGTGATGACAGATTTGAGATGTAGCTTACGTTTTCTAAATAATCATTTAACCTGTACGAACAAGTCTTCCTGTCAGAGAAACAGGGACAAGATGGCATCCCTCCCTAGCTCCAAGGGTGCTCTGAAGATTGGCAGATCTTCAGACATGATTACTTTAAAACCGACTGAAGTGCATTTCCTTGGTCTGATTGCATCAGGAACCCGCCTCCCCCCCAAACTAATACATCATGACAAATCTGTGTGCAAGATAATCCCAAATGCAAATCTAATGCAAGTGCATTTCTCACTCTTCCTCTCTCAATTTAACAATAAGTACAAAGATGTTTTTCTTATCACTCAAAAATTAATCTTCACCTTGGCCGGATAGCAGAAGAACCACTTGTTCTAAATGTTTTTGCTATGCTTTGTCCCTTGAGTACATGGCCTAAACTGTGTGGTATGTTTTTAAAAAGCATATTCTTCATTTAATATCAGTACAATTTGCACTTTATTCTTCAGCAGCCTTGGCATCTCACTATTCTGAGCCTGGCTAGAATGGTGAAGGGTGACAGATGGATATGGCAATTGGAACGCTGAGTTGAGCTGTTACTGGAGGTGCAGAGAAGTGCTAAATTGTGCAAATAATAAGGCTGCCACACAGATGTGCAGCCGAATGGGGTGTTAACTCGTGGCAGCAGAATGCAGATGGGACAGACAGGTGGGCTCCTTTGTTGATGACAAGTGCAAATGCTGAATAATGAATGCAATGAAAATCAGATGAGCATAACTTTTGGGGGTTAGATTGTTTAAGTCATTAGAGCTAATTCACCAGGCATGGACGAACAGAAGAAGGTTTAATGAATCTCTAATGCATATTACCTTGGATTATATGACACTTCATCTGCTTGTATTGCTTTATCAAGTAGTTCAATGAAGTATTTAATATCTTCTCTATCATTTCCACCAATTAAAATACGTGTCAAACCCCATAGCAGTGAACTTCAAAGAAGCTGAAGGGGATTGGGTAGGGCATGTTATGGGAAGGGGCTCAATTAGATGGTTTTGCTGGAATAACAATAACAATAGCTAGTGGTTATTGGGTGCTTACTATGTTCTAAGAAACATTCTAAGCATTTTACATGACTAACTTATTTAAACCTCATAATCGGCCTATGCAATTAGGTTATCATTATCTCTGTTTTGTAGGAGATGATACCGAGGAACAGATAAATTAAGCCACTTGTCTAAGGTTCTCAGTAAAAAAGGCAGAATTTGAACCCAGAAGTTATATGCCAGAAGAATATACCTAACTCCTATGCTTATATAGTTATAATGAGTGTTATCTCATTACCCAGAAAAAGAGATGTGGTCTGAAAAACCCTTTACCATGTTTTACTGGGACATACATAACATACACAGCTGGGACTGTACATAACCTATGGGCTCTGCATCAGCCTTTCTTCCCATCACAAGATGAAATGACGGCCACCGGTCCGCACAAGCGTATCATGTGTAACAAAAATATCTGTGCCAAACCGGCATAACTGAAAGATTGGGTTGAAATAAAATTTTCCCAAACTGAAGAGTGTTTTAAACATCCAAGTGGGCTCTTACTTAAAATCAGTTTCTGTAAAACTAGAGACCATCCCCTATTCTATCTTCTATATGCATTGTCTTTCTGAAGACCATGTCTTCAAGTAGATGTGTGACAAACGGGTCCAGATTTTGGCTGTCTGTGTCTGTT
This sequence comes from Bradypus variegatus, assembly GCA_004027775.1. Lineage (NCBI taxonomy): Eukaryota > Metazoa > Chordata > Mammalia > Pilosa > Bradypodidae > Bradypus > Bradypus variegatus. The sequence goes on along the minus strand of PVKY010001980.1, from coordinate 18,143 downwards.
TGGCCAGTGACGCCTCACATCCGGGGGAGTCAGGACTGAATAAAGGAGCAGCACGTGGAACGTGAGCACCAGGGCACAGAAAATTGGGTTTAAATCTTTGAGATTTAAATACTCCAGACCCTGGAGTATTTCCAGCTTCTGAGAGAGCGCCTCCTTTCTCCTAGCCTTAGGCAAATGGCCTTTGACAGGGGGATGCCTATTAATTACATCATGGGTCCAACCATTTGAGCTTTCCAAAATGACTTTCTGTATTCGGTTAACTCATCAGACTTTAAGATATTTTAACGTACTCTTAATTCACCCCTTTTGGAATGAAATCTCAGAATGTCCTCTGGGGAGAGGATGGCGGGGGGGGACAGTCGGAAGGAGATCTGTGGAGGTTTGCATCCGGGCTCTGCCGATTATTAGCTAGGCGACTGGGGGGCATGGGAGCACGTCCCCCCACAAAAGGCTCGTCAGGTCCCAACTCCTGGTCCTGTGGGTGGGAGCCCATTAGTAAATGGGGCCTTTGAAGATGTTGTCAGCTAAAGTTTGCCCAAAACTGAATGAGGGTGGCCTTCAGCCAGCACAGCTGACATCCCTGGAAGCCAAGGAAACTGGACATGAATAAAAGAAGCCGCAGGAGCAGCCAGAAGCCGGAGGTCACGGGAACTGGGAAGAGAAAGGAGAAGACACCATCCTGTGCATCGCCACGTGACGGAAAAGCCAAGGAACGCCCAGGATCCCCGGCAGCCAGCCCCGGAACACCACACTCTTTGTGGAGAAAGCATCGACTTGCTGAAGCCTCAATTTTGGACTTTCAGCCTCAAAACCAGGAGCCAATCAATTCCCATTGTCTAAACCAATCCACTGTATGGTGTTTGTTTGGGCAGCTGAGAAACTAAGACAGCGACCTCGGGAAAATTACCCCACGCCTCTATGAGCCTCGGTTATGCCACCTGAGAAATGGGGTGATGATGGCCTACTTCACTGGGTTAGTAGGAGGAAAAGTTGAAATGATGAGTTTGCACACCTGGCTCAGGGAGACTGGCTGATCTCCACCCACATCCACCTGTCAGGGAGGAGGCCAGGGTTTTCCCTTTCCTGGTGACCTTGGTGACCAAGGGGGTGTAAAGTTGTCACACCACAGTCCCGCCTTTCGCCCCCCCCCAGGGAGAGGGGAGGTCTGCCTGCTGGGGGCTGAGTGCTGAGACCACCGCACATGCCCATTCTGTGGGGGCTCCACAGCAGGGTGGCAGCGGGGCACTTTTGAGGATTCGCAGGGAGCTCCAGCTGGCACAGCCCTCGAATGGCTCTAGCCCCATGACGGGGAGTATTCTCCAGAGTTTCGGGGAGCAGGTGGAGACGCTATCCTGGGCACAGATGAGCCAAGCAGCTCCTTGCACAGGAGGAGGCTCGGCTCACACCCACAAGTGGTCTCCACTTCTGGGGTCAGTATTTCACCCGTTCACCCCATGCACACTCAAAGGGCTCTTCTCATTTACAGACACACATCTGGATCTGCTCACAGAGGGCATCAAATGCAGCAAGATGTGTGAATTTACCATCCCAATATTAAAAAAGTTTCAAAAGGCCAGATATGGACAAAGACAATCTTTGTACTCCCTTCACTTCTGCTCTCATGACTTTTTGTCTAGCACAGTATGTTGTCAGAGCAGGTGCTGAACAAAGGCCTGTAAGGTCCTCTGCGATCTGGAGAACTCAGAATGAGAGTTTTATTTAGGACGTTCCCTGGAAGATTCTGGTGACCACTACTAACGGACCCTGAGGACAACCTCCCTGTCTGTTGCGTCCTGCTAAGCACCACTCCTCATCCATCCAGAAAGGAGCCATGCGGGGATGAGAGAAAGTCCACCTAAAGTAGCTAAACATCCAAAACACGCCGAGAGAAGTTTGAGAAGTTGGTACTAAGACACCTGTCACCGGTTTTTCTTTTTTGACTAGCCCCCTCCCTCCCCCTCTATGGAGGAGTTTCACCAGCTCCCTTCGTCCCTTCTCCCCTCCCTGGCATCCAAGGCCCTGCCTCGACCTCTCCCATGTGTGTCCTACTCTCTTCTGATCTAAATCAGAGACAGTGGTGCATGACATTGGGGGATAAGAATGGACTTGAGACTGAACTTGGGCTCATATCTCCGCTTCACTATTTACTTGCATTTACTTGCTGTGTGACTTTGTGTGAGTCACTTAGCTTCTCTGAGCCTCCGCGTTCTCATCCATCACATGGAAGTATTAAGAAAAGATACTCTGCAGTATTGTATCACTTTGAAATAATGTATATAAAGGGTGTATAGTAGGTGCTAAGTAAATGCTCCAAGCTGTACTTCAATTCAGTCTTTTAAAGAATCTTTTCTGCTCTGACTATTCCATGCTTCCTTTCTCGAGCTCTAGCAGCATTTTCAGTTCATGGCACTCATTTAGCAGCTGGTGGTGCTCGATTGCTTGGTTGGTCCAACCATGCGGCTAGCTCACGTGCTCCAGGAAGGCAAGACCCAGCTACCCCGAAATTCCACACCTCCAATCATGGAAGGCACAAATCAACACACCACGAGCCCAAACGGACCAGTAATGACAGACGTGCTCTCATCACGCCTAGCAGAACCACCAAAAGCAAAGATGATTTGAAAATTCCTTACTGGTGTTTGTACAATGTGTTGTTTGCGGGTTTCCCAACCGTCTCTTGAGTTCTCGTTTCCCTAGAAACAACCAAGGGGAAGAGGGTCCCGGGGCTCTACCTGGTTGCCGGTGGCTGTGTCCAGCAGGAAGCCCAGCACCCTGAGGACCAGGCTGCTTGTGCCCGTGGGGTGCTGGCCCTGGCTCACGTGGTCGAGCAGCAGGCAGGGCAGCTCCGTGCCCGGGCTCTCCCACTCCTGAGCCAGCGAGGCATCCGGGGGCTGGAAAAGCGCCTGGTCGATGAGTGGCTGGTCCTCCGGTAGCACTTCCTGGAGGGTCCCCATGTCCTCCTCCTCCTCCTCCTCCTCCTCTATGCAGGACTGGAGGACATGAATCACGTATTCCAAAAGCAGCAGATGAAACAGATGCCAGGAGCCTGCATTTAAACAGCAACCAACAATGAGCAGAGAGATAGAAAGACAGACACCAAAACAAATCATGGTGAAACCAACAACTACTCTGGGGCCTTGAGGTCCTGTGGGGCCAGAGCTCCATTCCCACAGCTGATCCTAAAGGGGCCCCGGTGGGTCGGGCATGCCCCCAGCACTCCGTTCCCAGAGGCGCCTGGGCAGGGCCGGTTTGGGCCAGAAAGCAAAGAGAGCTAAAGCGCCTGAGTGAATGCAGATTCTGAAGAAGGACACCGGTCCACAAAGGGGACCCTAAAACCTACATGGCGTGTAAGGAGAGAGGCAACTCCAACAGAGTAACGGGTGCCAGTCCCAGAGCTGGCACACGGGGAAACAGGGGAAGGGGTGGGGAAATGTGGGGGCTGAGTGCAGAAGGGACTCTGCTTGGCAGGCGGCCCCCTGGCCCGACTGCAGCCTGTGTGGCTGCGTCTCCTTGGGTGGGATGTGGGGGGGGGGCAGCCAGCTGGCACCCACTCGAGGCACCTCTCACAGAGGACTGCGAGGTCCACATTAGAGACGCGTGGTGGGGAGGAGCCGGGTCCTGGGCCGGATGCCCCAAATCCAAGGCCTCTGGACTTCCCCAGAAGAGAACTGTCATCACTGTTGACCTGGGAACTGCCTCTCACAATTGCTTAGAGATAATTTTTTTTAAGGGTAAAACCATGACTCTCTCATTCTGATGTAAAATGAACATGTGTCAAAGACTTCATATAACTCATTAATTAATGAGGGAATAAGGAAGACGTTGTAACGGTTCCAAGGAGAATTCAAAGTTCCAAACACACAGGGGCAATAAAGAATGCTGACGTTAATATACAAATAGATGCAAAAGTAAGTTTGGCCACTGGGCCGTGATCCATTGCACTGGAATTTGTCTGCCTTCCTGTGGACAAGAATCATTTGCGTTATTATCAATTCTCTACCATTTACCGAGTTGTAAAATAACCGGGAGACAGCGAAACATGGAGATAACCCAGAAAGGGGTGCTGGAGTGGAAACCAAGCCATCAAAGTCTTCTGCAGTTTTTCCTACACCAAGTGTCTTATTTCTTGACGGATCTAGGGTGAGTGATATCCTAAGGTTCAAAGACAGCCCTGGCCTCTGTGGAATGATACTGCCCAGGGTGGGGTTACCTGGCCAACCCTGCCTGGACCACTGGACTTTGCAAAGAGCCACAGTTCATGAGAGGAGGAAAAGAGACTGATGTCAATGCTCTGACTCTATATGGGGCTCCCGAGAAGGCAGACTGGGAAAAACAACTCAAGGGCTGGATTTCTTTCAGTGACAGCAGCTGACCTTGGCTCTATCACCCTACCCTGGAGGACACCAGCATAAAGCAATCATTTGGGACAGCATTAAAAGGGAGTGCATCATTTTATAAAGGGTGCCCCCTCTCTGGCTGCTTAAAGCAGCCACCCTCAAAAGAGCTCCTGGGTGTTTGAGCAATGGACCTAAACTGGGGGTTGTCTTCTCTCTGTATCCCAATTCCCCGCCGTGAGGACATCTGGCAGTTTTGGAGAGCACTGGATTATTTGACTAGTTTGTGAGCTCCATAGGGGCAGAGGTTGGCTGTCTTTCCACTGCTGCGTGCTAGTGCCCAGGGCAGTGTCTGGAACATTGTGGGGACACAATAAGTATTGGCTGAATGAATGACTCATTCCATGGAGCAGGCGGGCTGCACTGCAAACTTCTCTTCCTATGCATCTGTGTCAAAGACCTGACTCTCTGTGGTGGTTTGAAGCTGGTAAGTACACCAGGAAAGGCCAGGTTCTTTTAATCCATTCCAGTGGGTGCAGAAATACTATGGGTGGGACCTTTTGGTTAGGTTGTTTCAATTGAGATGCGACCCAGCCAATTCAAGGTGGGTCTTAATCCTTTACTGGAGCCCTTTATGAGAGGATAAAGGACACACAGAGAAAGCCAGAGAGCTCAGAGAAGCCCCAGAGATGCTGAGAGACGAGGACACACCCACAGAAGCTGAGAGAGGAAGCCACCAAAGCCAGAAGCTGAAAGCAACAAAACCGGGGAGTGAAGGACCAGCAGACGCCGGCCATGTGCCTTCCTGTGTGGCAGAGGTGTGCTGGATACCTGCAGCCTTTCTTCAGAGAAGGTATCATCCTGTTGAGGCCTTAAATTTGGACATTTTCATGGCTGAAGAACTGTAAATTTTAAGTTAATAAGGCCCCATTGTAGGAGCCAACCCATTTCTGGTATGGCAGGTTTAGCAAACTGAAACACCCTCCCTGACCAAGAGAGACCAATGATTTGACCAGGAACTTTGCAGAATGGAAACCACTTCGCCATGTCCACCATCAGCATACAACAGTGACTTCACCCATCCTGATTCCTGAAAGTTAAATGTGGGTGCCCCAAATAACCCAAGTGTTTCCATCTCAGTTGTCTCCCTCTGTGTTTTTCTCGAAATGTCACAAAGCCCATAATTTAAAAACAAGGGGACACTCCCACGAGCCCATCAGTGGTGGAGTGGGCAAGGGAAGCATGCTGTGCCAGGAAGAAAAGATTTCTATGTTTTTTTTATGTTTTCTGTATCTTATTTTACACAGAAGGGTTAGAAAGCTGATGATGGAGTCTACAAAGCAATATGGGAAATACACTATAATGTTTGTAAAAGGTGGAATACAAAATGTTTCTGTGCTCTCTGACTTACCAAAACTGTCTCTGTGGCAGAGGGTCATAGCTTTGCTCACGGCAGTTAGAAGGAAGTTCCATCTTAGCTGGAAGCTGGCAGCCAACTGGATAAACTCCTCTTTGCTTCTGCTCGGCTATTATATTTTTGGGACAAAAAAAGCTGGGGTTATGATAAAATCAAGTAGAATAGCATGTTTTCAAATGTGCACATTTGTCATGAACAGAAAATTTTAAAGGGCAGACTGAGAAGAGGAAGATGAAGTGACGTTAAGGGCCAGCATGAAGACAGCGGCACGTGGCTCTATTTCTGGCCGTGCTCCAACCCCCGTGGAGACGATTCCAGGACAGAGGGATGTGGGCAATTGGCCTACTTTTTTTTCAGTCCTCACACAATTTTTTAAAAAGAGGGCACTTGCGAAGCATGGCAGAGACACACCACAGGAACAGCCTCATGGAGATCTCCTTGGGAATGGCTAGTGAGCAGGTCAGGGGTTAGTTTATACCTGCCCTTCTGCCTGCTAACTCTGATTATGAAAAAGGGCATCAACTCCCACCCTAATGAGAAGTAACAGTGCTGCCTTAGGAGGGCTCAGAACCGGCCACTGCACGGGTAAAGCACTGCGGGACCGGAAGCTCCCACCCTCCGTGGACAGCTGGGCACGCTGACCTGTGAGAGCCCTCCATTGAAAGTAGGCTGGGGTCACACTTCACATGTGCCACAGATCAATGGAGTCAACTCCATTTCAAATGCATATGTTGACATGCAGGCCCAGAAACCTCTTCTGAGTCTCAACCATCTGCTGTCTGGACCACCTACCCGGCTCAAAAGCATTTCTTTGAAAAAGAGATGTGGAGACCGCTAGAAGCTAGGCCAGGCCCAGTTCTCCTCGCTGTTTCTCTCTCCCCTTCTGCCTCGGCTTTGGGTGGCCCTTGATGGCAGCGTTTCACGGGCAGCATCCCCGTCCCATGACTTCCTATGGCCTCGGCCAGGGTTACTTGGGGTTGCTTAGCACCTGCCACGGCTCTCAGAAGAAGCCTGGTGTTCAGGGGGGATTTTAAGGGAAGGGGCAATGAGGGCACAAAAAGCACAAGGCTACTTCCTACAAGTATTGGGAGAAGTAGCTCTGAATAGTCAGATTTCTCTCTGCCCAAACATTTAGAGATGGACCATAAAAATGACTGCGCTTGCTCCTGGTGAGCACCCCAGGGTGGCACTTCAGGGTCCTACATTCAGAAATCATTCTTGACCCCAAAGCGCCCGAGAATGGTAAGAAGGAAACACATGACGCAGCTTCACATTTTCCTCTGCTCACATATGCCCGATGCTAACACCTGAAGCCGTCAGTCATCTCTGACAAGCCCAAGGGTTCATGTGTGAACAATCTGAGTATTTTATTGACTAGAGTCTGCTTTTTATCAGCTGAGCTATTTTACAAAAACAAGCCCTGCAAAGGCACACAGTTACAAAAATGCCATTTTTCTAACATGCCTCATTTGTGAAGGTGGAAGATAGGATGAGGTAGACTTGGGAAACGTGGTATGACAGAGTTTGAAATATAGGACAAGACTGCCAGGCTGTTTCTGGGCAGGATCTGAATTAATGATCTCAGTGGGTACATCTTGGGTAAAGTCACAGGCTGAGTGAGAATCCAAAACAAGGAACAGACCATTCCAAGTTTCTATCAGTGATGACCTACAAGACTGCAGCTGTCGGATGAATAAATATCTCCGGGGCAGTGCAACACTAGATGGGTTGCTGCTATCATAAATAAGCTTTGCTTAAAACCCAAAAGGAGGATTAAAAACCATACAGCATCTGGAATGATCTTTGCAAGAAGCAGAGGATGCAAACAAACACCTGCTGCGGTTGGCACTGCCTTTCCAACTCCTTCCTGAGGAGTTTTCGGATTCTTCTTTACGAGTTGAAGGCCACAGAGGCTTCTGCAGTCCTCATGGACTCATCCATTATTTTTGCCCTTTCTCCTAGACTGAGATTATGGGATATGCACAAGGCCAGGCCGGGGCGGGCAATGGGAGAGGCCAACACGCGGTCAGCAGCTTCAAGGACAAAGCCCAAAGGCCCGTGCCCATCCCCAGGCCTCCAGGGCTTTGCTCTCTGACAAGGGCTCTCCACTCCAGATTCTGCTATTTCTTTTTCCTAAGTGGGCCCTCCGTCTTCCCACATGCTCACTTCTGCTCACGCTGTTCTCTCTTGGATTGCCTTATTGTTGTCTCCCTTTCTCAGCTTCTTTTAATGCTACTCGCCCTTCACATCCATTTAAGTCTCACCTCCCGCCCCCAAGGCCTTTCCCACATGCCCCAGTCTTCAGGGAGGACAAAGCCCAAAATGTGGGTCGCACACACACACTCTCCGCCCCACTACTCACCTGCAAATATACTCATCTGGGCAATCACACACTCTTATCCATGCACCGGCACCTGCACACACACGCACACACACACACACACACATGCACAACATACATACACATGCACACACACATACACACACAAATACACACGCACGCGCGTGCGCGCACACACACACACACAAACTCTGAGTCTCTGCCTTGCTCCAAAAGTGAGATGCCCTCCTCTGTCCTGGACACCCAGGCCCGCCTTGACACATTTCTGACACACACACTAGAAAAACCTCTTTTTCATGCCATCAGGTATGGGACACTGGGTGTTATAATTTAGCTACAATTATCAACACCCACTTCTTTCCTTTAAAAAAATCAGTTTTGTACCTGGAAGACAAATGCCTGGAGATTTGAAGACAGACTATTTAGGAATACACTGAGATCCGTTGACGTCCCCAGCAAAGAAATTAAACTGCTTAAACCTAGAAAGAAACAAAACAAAACAAACAGAAAGGTTGCAGGCCATGCAGCAGAATTTTTCTTTGGGTATCTGTATACCAGGTAACCTAGGGGACGGCAGCTAAACAGCAGTTCAAAGCAATTCCCCGAGGACCCGCACTGATTTTGAACACAAAGGAGGACTTCTCATCCCGGCTGCGTCAGCTGTGCTGTCACCTGGGTCATCAGGGTCATGTCTTTACTAGCCCCTCCTGCCAGCTGTTGACTTGGAGAAAATATCTGAAAGGAAAGCTACACCTTGTAATTACACAGAAGCTGTCTTCAAATGAGCTCATTGCAAGGTACAGACATGATCTCACCTTATACTTACCGTTTCCCTGAGCGGTAACGGCCTTCACCTGCGGGGTGGAAATCAAAGCAGCCGCCCGGGGTGAAGTGCTCTGCCCGGGGTTGTGCACTCAGCAGAGACCCGCCAGGGGTGACATCAGGTCTCGGCTCCTCCACCTGGGCGGCACCCGTGCGTGAGAGGCCTTCCCGACCCCCCGGATGCCACGGCCTCCCACGCAGAGCTCCGAGCACCCAGGGGGTGGCCAACGCCCCCGTGCACCCCCTGGCTGCGGTCTGGGGCCTTCCAGAGGTTCTTCCGGGAGCCCCCAGCACTTGCTGCCGGGTGTCAGCACAGCCCCCAGGGTGCTGTCCCCTGCTGGGCTCTGCACCCTCTTGGAGGGACACACGTGGACGCCAGCAAGGGCACACGAGCCCCAGCAGGCACAGGAGGGGTGGGGTGGGGGGAGGGTCTCAGACCTTTCCAGGGCCCCCTGGGCTCTGGCTGGGGGCAGCCATCCGGGGTGTCTGGGAGAGCCAGTACTCAGGGAGGGGGGCCTTGTGAGAACTGCTGTCCAGAGCTCTGAGGGCTGTGGGGACAGGGGTTGACCTTTTGGTTGCTGGATTGGTGGGAACGGGGGCGTGCTGGGGGGAATCTGGGATGGCCGGGGGCAATATGGGTGGACAATGGGATTGGGGAGAGTGGGGTGGTGTAGAGGCTATTTATCAACCAGTAAGGATGTGTTTCAACATTTTAATAACTGATCTGGCCATTCAGAAGTCAACCCTGCTTTAATGTCAAAGAAAGGGAATGGATAATTTATTGGAGGTGCTTTTACGTATCCCCTAGTCCACGCATCTAGCCACGAGATGCTCATGGAAGCGCTGCCATGGTTCAGGCGCTGTCCTGGGTGTGCCAGGCCGACATCCCGCGGGGGTCCACGGCTTACAGGGAGGCCGCTCGATACACAATCGAATGAACCAGGACGGGTTGTGACTGCAGAGGAGGAAGCTACTAGATCTTTCTGGGGCACGTTGGTGGGGAGAGCCTGTTACGTGAACAAGTAGGGGAGCACAGCACAGGGCCTTTAGCCATCGGACAAAGGCCTGAGCTTTTAGCCGCTTCCCTAGAGATTGGCCCTTAACCTGTTCGAAATGTTCTTACACATTCTTCCCTTGCCCTCAGGAAACAGTTCCCAGGCTCTCCCCCAAGGTGACATTTCCTGGCTCCCTTTTTTCCCTGCTTTTGCCCAGGGATGTAACCATGCAGTCAGCCCACTCTCCTAGCTCTCTGCGGAAGGGAGATTTTTTTCCTCTTGAAAAAAATGACTATCAGTTATCAAAGGGCAAGACTATCCACATGCATAATATCACTTGTTTGTAAAGCTGTGAAATACACTAAAAGTACAATTATTAAACTTCACATTATTACAAAACAATCCTTGATTCTGGCCAGGCAGAGAGCCAACTAAATTCCAGCTCAGGTATGATGGCAGGGACACTCTTGAATCTGTGCATATGAATGAGTAGACACAGAAATTAATTTCTTTTTCCAAATGAGACACTCCAGGCTGATTTCCAGAACAAAATATTGTCAGGTGACAACCACACATCAGTTCACTCACTTACACAACACACATGTCTCAGTGTGGATGGCACGTCAGGCACCTGGGCCAGCCCTGGAAGTACAGGGCCACCGTGGGTTCTCGGGGGCACCCATCACCCCCCGCAGGAAAAGATGTGTGAGCAGATAAATTATTACATCAGAGGGAAAACAACATTCTACTTTCTATTAATAGATTTTTGAATTAGTGACGGCCATGCTGGCTCCAAATATCTACCACATGCTCCACTAAAGAAAGTTGCAGAGTCAGCTTACATTTCATCTCTGTGTTGTTCGCCAGCTCCTCTGGGTCCGTGGGGTGACTTGGGGGGCAGCCCCTAGAAACGGCCATAGTGCCGTGAGTGATGATGGCGTGTAGATCCGACTTCAAAATACTGACTCTCCTGTTATTTTTCAGTACCATTTTCATAGTCTAAAGATAATGGAGGAACATAACACTTCATTAAATCCTTTCATTTTACTTTTGCCTAATACCCCTCTCCAAAGTACTAAGATATTTTGTGGACTAGAAAGAAAAGTGGGTTTGGGTATTACCCGTTACAACTGAATCCTAAACAACTCAAATGTTCAGACCCCACATATTCTCGAGTTGCCTTGGTGGAAGATCACGCTTTGGCCTGCTTCTGCTCCCAAGCACATGTGCCTAGGGCCATCAGGCTGCCAGCCCCTCTTCTCCCTGTTTCTGATTCCCTGCACCCCTCAACCAGCCTCAGTGACTCTAGAGAGGAAAACAATGAGTGATGGATCATCTACAAGGAAAAGGGAAGCAGCAGCAGGGATAATCTAATCCCTTGCATTTTGGAGTACGCAGGAGGGCACTTAGTTGTCCCCTCTCCAGCCCAAGAGTAGGTGCTATTACCACCTCCCTTTTACAGATGAGGACACAGAGAACTCTCTGGATGCAAAGCAAGGGGTGGCTGCAGGACCCAAGCTGGACACCCAGGTTGAGGTGCTGACTTGCTGCAGGGCGATTGCCGGGATGGACCGAGACACAGATGTCACGAGTGACGGTGAGGGGGACCTGGACTGGGCCACGAGCATGGAAGGCCACATAACAACCACAATCAACCTGGAGTCCAGGGAGAGCTTTGTGCAGGAAGGATGAAGGTGGTTAAAGAGAAGGCCCAGCCAAGGCCCTTTGGAGCTGAGACTGATTTGGAGCAGAGTGACAACCCCCACAGCTCTGTCCTAATCTGGTGTCACAGGATTTCAGAACGGATTCCTGGGTGGCCCATGTGCTGGCATTTTATCATCTCCTTTTCAGTTTTCCCCTACCTTCCTCTAAAATTGAAACTATATAACTGCCCCAGGAGTGTGAAGGCCAGGGCCAAGGAACCTGGCAGCCTGGATGCCCACAGACCAGAGGGCTGTGCATGGTATAAAGGGGTCAGTCTGTCTGTGTGCCTGTGTCAGGCAATGCCACTGCACCTGTGACATGGTCCCGGCCCAGTGTGAGGCCCTCCATGGAGCCTCCCTCTGGCAACTTTGAAACTTTGGCCTGCTTGCCCTCCTTTCTCACATGCCCAGAGAGAGGTGGTGAGCAGAGCCTTGCATCACTGCTGGCTCAGTCACCTGCTCCACCAGGCCTTCCCAGCCAGTGCCTGCCATCGCGATGGATGGAAACGGCCTCGCTGCAAAGGGCGCTGCCACCTGCTCTTAGGAGATCCCTGCAGCTTTCCCCAGTTTGCACTTCAGGAGACTGTTCTGTGCCCTTCTGTCTGGTTGGCTGAAATGTACCTTTGCCATGTTGGAAAGGAATGTCTTTCTTCTTAGTCTTTTGACAAATACGGTAACTTCTGTTAAGAGTAATACACATGGCCATTACTGATACTATAACTTCACATTCTTATGTATGATAGCAGGGAAAGGGAGACACATTTCAGAGCTGGAAGGCACAGGTGCCTCTGCTGCAAAGGCGGCTGAACTTGCCTTCTGCAGAGTGCGGCCTCTTGGTCAAGGTCACTGTCCGCTGGCCCTTTTCCGAAGGACTAGGAGAGATTCTGGCAGCGGCAACTAGACCAATGTATCTCCACATGCCAGGAAGTTTATGCAATCCCAGCATCCGAGAGGGGGCTCGAAGGAGTTTAGGATTTTGACAAGCAACCCTAAGTACCTCCCAACTTTCTCATGGCTACAGTGCTCTCCTCCGGAAATGCTCAAAGGACAGGGAGAGTTGGAAATGGAGAGAGAAAACGAGAACACGTGAAGAAGGAGGGTGCTTCCTCATGGATGCTTTCATTCATTCACTTGACAAACGTTTATGAGGGGACCCTGTCCCAGGCACTCGGCAATCTTTGTTCAACAAATGTTTGCTGAATGGAAGGATAAAGGAGGACAAGTTCTGCTTTCAGGGGTTCACCCAGTGGAGGATGGCTCATCAGATACCCAAGCTTCCCAAGCCAGCTAAGTAAGTGCTTCTCTGGTGGTGGGAGAACCCCGGGAAGGAGAGAGAGATGGGTTCTGGGCAGGGAGAGGTCCGTTTGGAAGGAGGAATTGGGGAAGCCTCCTCTTAGAAGGTGACGTTTAATCTGGGCTTTAATGTGTAAAGGAGTGAGCTTCGGAGGTGAGGGTGGGAAAGGCAGTCCAGGCACGGAGAACAGCAGGAATAGGGGCTTGTGGGGGGCAGGCTGTCTTGCGTTGCTGAGGAGCACGGATGGGTCCCTGAGGGTGGGGTGTGGGGGATGGCGACAAGGATGGCACCCCGGCTTTGCACCGCACATCAAAGAGAATGGACCCTCTGTGTGGTGGGAGCCAGCAGACCAAATTGTCTTTTGGAATAATCACAGTTATTGGGGGAGCTGAGGCTGAGGGAAGCTGCGGCCATGGCCTTGGGGAGGGAAGGAGCGAGACTGAGGGCTTGAATTAGGGCTGGTGTTCAAGTGGCAATGGGGCAACTGGAGCAGGGCCTCTCCCTCCCCGCCCTGGCCCCCCCTTCATGGATCTCCTTTCACCGAAAGTCCCAGACCTCAGGTTCCCTCTTCAGCACCCACTCCCTGCTGCCTTCTCGCCTGCCACTCACACGGGCCCGGGGGCCCGGCCTGGTCTGGCCAAACCTCTCCAAGTGGGGCAAACTGGGATGGAGACATGCAGCATATAGAGCACAACTCGGGGTGCGGAGGGACGGTGGTGGTGGGTGGATGTTAGACGCAGTTCTAGTCCGCAGGCACTTTGAGAAGACAAGGCACATGGCCCCCAACCCCTGCTCCCCCTTGCAGGAAGCAGTGTATGAAGAGAGCAAGACTATAGAAAGGTAAGGCAGGTAGGTGCTGGAGGCTTGGGGAAGCAAGTGGCCCAGAGCTGACCCAAGAAGGGGTCACAGTTGGAGAGAGGGCATTTCCAGGACCACAAAACACGGCACCCTCTCAGCAGGTGAGCTGGCACTGAAGGACCACAGGGTCTCAGGTTTACAGAGGGCTGCAACAGCAGACAGAAAAGTTCAGGCTTGTAATGGGAAGCCATTGTCGGGTTTGAGCAGACAATTTATCTGTAGCCAGACGGAAAGAGCATTCTAGAAAGTTAGCAGGGAGACTTGCAATTCAGGTCTTATGAGTTCAACCACTTATGAATTACACCTTGTCCTCAAAGGCATGAAGGACCCGGTGTCCCCACTGTGTGAGGAGGCTGTTGATGGGGGACTGATTTCTAAGGGGAAACAACATTCTTGGAAGCCTGACTGGGAGACCACGCGGAGCAGACAGAGATGAAGGGGACTGGAAGCCACAGCCCTGGGCCAGCGCTGCTGGGGGTGAGCACCAGGCACCAGAGAACTGCTGGCCGCCCTCAGCGGCTTCCAGGGGCCAGCTTCATGGGGCCAACCTCGCTCCGTCCTGTGGGGCAGTTAGCAGCACGTTTTCCACTTCTCTAACACCTCAGATGCCAAAAACCTCTTCTGTTATTCATAAGTGGGAGGAGGTAAAAGTGTGGGTGACTCAGGACAAGAACCCATCACTGGCACCACAGAAAAAGTCAGAAAACCCCAAGATCTTGGGCCTTACGAGATTTAGTACGTTGGGGTTTAGTACATCGCGGTTTAGGATGTGGTTTAGTACAGGATGTGGTTTAGTACATGGGGAGAAAACAAAGCTGGGCAGCGGCTGCAGTGGACTGCCCTCGGGTTTGAAAGTTAGATACTTCTTGCACTCTTATGGAATTTATTATTATTTTTTCACTGAAACCTACCTTTGAGTTTGGATATCTGTAAAAAGGCTGGGAAACCTTCCAGCGCATTGAGTAGCCACAACTTAAATTTTTTACTAAATAATCTGACAGATTGCAGGTACTGAATAGAAACTTCTTCCAAAAAGTCATGCAGGAGAATGTCCTCAATTCCCTGCAAGAGATACATCGAGAAACGGTGAATCTGAAGGCCGGACGCAGGTACAGGTGTCCAGAGGGCACCTGTGCCACACACTCGGACGTCTGCAGGGCCTGGGCACGTCACGAAGTCAAGGAGAAGGCCCTGACTCGGACTTGGGGATGGCGACCACGTGGCCCTCACCACTCTTTCCTGCATAGGGAATCAGGCTGGTATGGCCAGAACTGGAATCTTTTTAAGGATTTTCAAATACTGATAACTGATTCAATTTTTTAAAAGACACTGTGGCAGCCAACAGTAGGTGGGGCGAACTAAACTAATTTAAGGGCTGAACCCAGCCTTCAGTTTTCAACTTTTGTATTAAAATCTTCAAAGAACTGGATTGTTTTCTAAAAATAAAATAAAATAAAAGGCATGGTTCATGACTAGTTGAAGGAGAATACATTTTTACCATGTGTTGCTGACCCCTAAAATCTAATAATTACTGATAGAGCTTTAAAAAAAACCTTGGCAATTACATATATTCCCAAACTCATTCATTACTATTTAACTCATTATTTAAAATTCATTTATTAAAAGTCCATTATTATTTAACTCCTTATTCCAAAACTCAACTGTTCCATTTACTCATTTTTAAGTCTTCTTTTGCTGAAGTTACCAGAGAAAAAAACTTAAGGGTTCACTGGTTCTGGAACCACAGGCTGCTACGTGTGTTGGCCTTTTCTTTACATGAGGTAATTTAGACACTCACTGAATTCAAAAAGAAAAACTGAATTTTAGGCAGCAATCAAAGGCTTATGGTTCATCCGTTTAGCAATTTACTCCTTAGAGAGCAGGAAGTTCATGAAGATTGCAGAGGGGTTGGGCTGTGGTTGTAACTGCAGCATTTGGTCCCAATTTCTGGAAAGGATATAAACCAGCAATTTGAACAAACCTCTTCTTACCTTGTACAGCTGCATGTCATAGCATTTAAGGAGCTGGCACACATCAGGCAATGACATAAGCATGACTGTGTCTTGCTGCAGAGATTTCCAGAAGGAAGTAAGCAAGACTTCCACCTGACATAAGTAATAGAAGATATTACTGAAAACTCATTTTGTGTCTAGTGAGACCAATTCCCCATATATACTTAATCTGCCCTGAATGATAATGGGATGAATTTTGTTCCAATCAGTGTGAAGCTTTGCCTGCCGGCCTCTCCAAGCCATGTTTTAGAAGTATTCTTTCTAGCAAGCCATCAGGGAATACCTCCCAGTGGGATGGGATAATATGGAACATATTTTCATGAGGAAGATTCCTAGAAGGAAAGGTGTTTCTAATCACAAGGGGGCTCCTGTTGACTATTATAGGATTAGGATTGGGCTACTGAGGCAGAGAATAGTCTAGAATAAATGTCCATTGACTGACTGACTGCATCGATTATTTTTCAGCTCAGAAAGGGGTGTAACGGTATTTAATCTAGGAGGCCTTCTCCTCACAATCAAGTTAGAATTCACCTAAGGACTGGGCAAGAAAAAGGACCGGTGTGGTTCTTCATATGAGCCTTTAAAGACTCACGTGCACAACCTTTGTTGAGCAACAAAATGGCGGCTTCCGTTCTCCCTGTGTCGACTCTTCAGATTCCTTTATCAAGCCAGGCGGCCAATCTGAGCTGCCAGCTAACGAAGACTCACCTTTCAGGGATGTCAGCAGCCTCAGGTATCCTGAGGCATCACAGTCCTGGTTTATCTTCCCTGACCCTAGACCTTCCATTGACTCCAGGTAAGAAGCTCTTCCCATGTGTACACCATCAAGTACACAAAAGGAAGTTAGGGCAGCTCTTGAGTTACATGATTATATGTTTTAGATTTGAAATCCTGCTGTCAGAGCCATTAATTCTAGAGAAGACTTCTCCCAAGAAACTCATAGAAATTCAACAGAAAATATACGGTCATGAGATGAAAAGGACTTACGCATCCCTTTCCTCTCAGGTTGGTAACTTTGGTGTTGGATCTGAATGAGGCAGCACTCACAGGCTGGTCTCTGCTAAATCTCTCACCACCCGTATCTGAAGATCATCAAACCCTGTTGTGCCTACACAGAAATATTTCTCTGATCTGTTCCTCTTTCTTTCCGATGTCACTGTCACTGCTTCACATCTGACCCTCACCATGGAAAGTCTTTATTACTCTCTCTGCTCCAATATGGCAAGTCATATTTAGTTGCCACTCCCTTGCCATGTTTTCTAAATAAATTATAATTCCTTCTTGGTGCCAGCCTACTTTTCTACTTCACCTCTCTAACTTCTCTCCTTTAGTGATAATAAAATCCAGCCCTAGAGAACTTTTTGTCACGCCATGCTCGTGAACATCTTGCTACCTTTGACTGCACAAACTGCAATCCCTTTCCTATCCTATTTTCTATTTGAACCTCTGCTTTTCCTAATAGAGACAGCAGCCACATGGCTGCCTCTTGGGGGCACTCCCACTCTTCTCCATCACTCTTCCTCTGGGCACCAAGAATATTCCTTTCTTACTGATACTCTAGAACATGCCACATTGTATCATATTTGCTAACTCATATTGCTCCTGTTACCAGGCTATAAGCTTACCAAGCCTTGTGGAGAATGTCTTCTTAGTTCCAGAAATGGTGCCAGCTACAGGGTAAGGATTAAGTGAATATTTGATGAGTGAGTGAAGGAAGGAATATTCCAGATAGTTGATGTGGATGGATAGATATAACATTCCCTTACTAGGGCCATTCTGAATACCTCTTGATGCTTATACTGGATAAGTACTAAATGCACTCATGTTGAATGAAATTATCACCAAAAGTTGAAGCATTTAGAACACCGAAGTATTGGAAAACCTTTCATTGAAATGTGCACTTGTTTTCCTGGATTTTCACTTGACACTGCAGAAGATGAAATTTCAAATTGGTAAAAGATTATTGTGCTGGTTTGAAACTGTTATGTACCCCAGAAAATGCCATGTTCTTTTAATCCATTGTTTTGGGTGCAGACCCGTTGTGGGTGGGACCTTTTCATTAAGTTGTTTCCATGGAGATGTGACCCCACCCATTCAAGATGGGTCTTAATTCTTTACTGGAGTCCTTTAAGAGAACTCATGGAGAGAGGTTAGAAAGAAAAAAGGAGGACCCACAGAAGCCCAGGGACATTTTGGAGAGAGCTGTTGAAACCAGAACCAGGAGAGAAGGAGCAGAGATGTCACCATGTGCCTTCCCATGTGACAGAGGAACCCTGGATGCCAGCAGCCTTTCTTCAGAGAAGGTATCTTCCTCTTGATGCCTTAATTTGGACATTTTCATGGCCACAGAACTGTAGATTTGTAACC
>PVKY010001979.1:0-28274 GCA_004027775.1 Bradypus variegatus | reverse complement strand
CAAGACCTGGGTGGTTTCCTGACCACTGGCCTGACTTGGCTGTACCTCACTGCAAGCCGTCTGTCCCCACCCACTGCCTCCCACCTCACCACCCGGGTTCCACGCCCAGGACCTTTCCAGCAAGTCCAGAGAATGCTGCTGATGCCTGGGGGGAGCCCAAACCAGAGAAGGAACACAATCCCTATCTCTTGCCCTATCCCCTCTGAACAGGTTCTTCCTTCTGTTCAGAAACAGTCAGCCCTCTGGCTGCTCACAAAAGGGGATCCCCTAGGACAGGCAAGGAGAGGAAAGGGAGCCACCCTTTCTCCCACATCTGGATCCAGGCCAGGCCAGATGAAGTCACCCTAGCTCCCTCCCTCCCACACACCCCAGGTTAAACCATCCCACCATCCCCTCAACAGGCCTTGGGGCTCTACCCCAGTACCAGACAGAAACCAGGCCACAGGAGCGGCAGCTGCGAACACCCTCCTGCCTCTCAGCCCCAAAGCCAGGGCAGCCTTTACCCTGCGGTTGGTGTCCCTGGCCAATCCCCTCCCCTGCCCTCCAACATGGCCACTCCTTCTGACTCAGACTCCGATTCCACTGAGCTGCACGTTTCCAGCAGAGATCCTCCCCTTAATTCAGTTATTGTTAAACCTCATTAAGAGCTACCCGCCCCCCACTTCTCCCAGGGCCGAAAGCCAGGCCAGATAAATGTCGGTCTGCGCCCTGACCCACAACAGCAGGCACACACACAGCCAGCAGGGGGTGGGCAGGCGGGGGGAGTGGTCTGGCCTGAGGAAAAAGGAAGGGAAACTTCTCCCCTCCCCTCCCCGGCCCAGCCCCAACTGCTCAGCTTGCCCCACCTCAGCCACCGCAGTCTTACGTAAACCTCTAACCTTTGATGCAAAGTGGGGTGGCTGGAAGACTTGGCAGGAATTGGAGGGGGCTACAGGCTGCTGCCACCATAAGTACTTTTCCCAGCCTAAGTTTCCAGACCCCTCTTCTGGGAGCAGTTTCACTGTGGTCACCTGGACCCCGAGGCTGTGTCCCTAAAGGGCCACATGGCCTGAGGCCCAGGGATTGCTATGACACAGGGAAAGAAAGGGCAGGAGAATAATTAACCCAGACTCCAGGGTTACTAGCAGGCAACAGCCAGATGGCCAACAGCCAGACCCTTCCAGTGTCCCCCGGAGAGAGAAGGCAGATCTGGCCTCCCAGACCCACCTCTGGGCATATGGCAGAGAGTGCAAGCTGAGGGCCCCTCCCTCACACTAGAGTTTTGTCAAGCTGGCAGGGCCACGGCCTCCAGCTGCAGTGTCTCGGCTCCACTCTGGGGCAATTAACCTAGAGCCCCAAGGTGCCGGAGCCATAGGGCGGAGCTCTGGGAAGGGGCGGTCCCGGCAGGGCTGAGCCTGGCTAGCAGCTGTTTCTCCTCCCCACCCCCACAGGCCAGCAAGAGTTGATGGGCTGCGGCTGCTGGAGCTGGCAAGGCCCACCCTAGAGACGTCCCTGTTTTCCCTTGAAAGAAGGGAAAACAGCAAGTGGCCTACCAGGATGTGGAGAAGCCATATGCCCAGATGGAAGGCAGGAATGGGAGATGCCCTGATCTGAGGATCCCAAGGGAAGACAACAGCTGGACAACTTGGGAGGTGGGTTGGCAGGGCTGTAAGCTAAGCTCTGGAGCTGAGTACAGCTGTGGGAACAATGCTCATCCCCACCCACAGGTTTACAATGGTGGGCAAAGGGGGAAGGGGTGCAAGAGGCACTTTTAGCCCTCAATCCCACACCCCACCCAGACCCTGGGCTGGAAGTTTACCTCACCCCACCCAACACCAATGCCAAAGGAAAGGCAGACAGAAGGCAAGGGAACCACTTGAGGATTCCTAGTTCGGGTGTTGCTTGGGAAGACAAAGGGACTATCCATCCACTGAGGAGATATGACACAGGGGAAATTCCCAACTCAGGTTTGGGGTTGGGCTATTCAGAAAGGGCACGACAGGGGGCATCTGCCCACAAAGTGCAGCGCCACAGGGAACAGGCAGAAGCAAGGATGCTGGGAGACCTATGATTAGGGCTGTCCCCCCCCTCCCCACCATCAAGAGTCCTGAGCAGAAGAGAAAGCTGGAGCTACACAAACAGGAAGCCACACGGTTTGCGCGGGAGGAGGGGTTGAGGTGGGGACTGTTGCCATGACTTCTGTGTACCAAACACAGGAACAGGGGCAGGGTGGGGGCCCCAGGCAGAAACCCCCCTCAACACAGACGAAGTGATGAGAAGGCTCTGAGCACAGGGGACAGAGGTGGGGTCCTTGGGTATAGAGCCAGGTGCAAGGGCTTTCTCAAGGAGGCAGCTAAGGAGGATATGGAGGCCACTGGGGGAGATGAGAAATTTCAATTTGGAGGGGAGAGAAACAGACTCAAAGAAGTTGTTGAGAAGAGAAAATGCTCTGGGAATGTAAGATGTGTTTTGAGCTAGAAAACCCCATACCTGAACATTCTGGAAGGAGAGATGGTAGGAAGGGAGGATTAGAGGCCAATCCCCAGTGGGCAGAGGCACCGATTAACGTGCTGGAGTGAGAGGGTGAGGTTGCAGTTGGACAAAGACTATTTGTTGGTTCTGGAATAGTAGGGCTCTGCTGGCCCCACCCCGCAGTTTTAGATCTTCCTGGTGGAGTAGGAAGGAAAAATGGGGAGGGGTTTGGAGATAGGGTGCTGTCTGGTGTTCTGGAGTTAAGATAAAACTGAGGGGAGCCTGGTGCAACCACAGGTCTCCTCCTACACCGGTTCTCCACACCCAGTCCATCTCCACTCCCACGCGGCTTCCTTCTGTCCCACAGGTACCAAGTCACCCCTGAAATTCCTTGGTACAGGCTCCAAGAGGCATGCGGGGGATGGTGGGGGGACGGTGGGCAAGGCGGCCATCCGCTTCCGGTCCTGCTCGGCGGTCCCCATAGAAGTCCCCCCACCACCACGACCACACCCTGACCGTTACTGCGGGATGAGTCACCCACCGCCCGCCGCCGCGGGGGTGACGTAGTGGTCTGGGCAGCCCGCCCGCGGCCACCGCCGGCTTTCCCAGCAGCAGGGGGCACCGGGTGGGGGCAGCAGGGCTCCGGCAGAGGCAGGGGCAGGAGAGCCTAGAAGGCAACTCCCCACTTCACGCAGGCAGGGCACCCCGGGGGCGCAGTCAGGTACAGCCCCCTAGAGTTCTGGGAGCTCTCCCAAGGAGCGATCGAATCCCCGATTCCCGGCCCAAACAGAAGGCGGGGCCACCGAAGGACCCGCACACGAAGCCCCCAGCCCCGGTCCGTGACCCTGGGTCCCCAGAAAAGCGACCTGGTAGGAAAAGGAAGGGAAAGTGAGGCTTCGGGGACGCAGGCAGAGTGCAGGCAACACACACACGTGTTCTTGTAACCGTAAAGGGTCGCGCGGGACACACGGAGGTGGACCGGCACTCGCACGAGGGCCACTCATCCCCTACGCCCTCCTTTCCTCACCCCAGCGAGAACCAGGCGGGTGGGGCTCTCAGTCCCCGAGAACCTGCACCGGATGGACGCCCCGTCTATGCACCGGCAGCCTCGTCTGACCTCACTGCCCAACAATGCCAGACCAGGGCAGGGGACAGGCGCTGGCAGCGTGGGGCGGGGCAACGCGGTCATCGGACCCTCGTCTGGCCCTAGCCCTTGATCCCCAAGTTCTTCGGAGAAAGACCCCAGTGCAAGCGTCTTGCTATCTACGCACCGTGCATCTACCCTACCTCTCACCCCCACCGTCGCCTGGTCCCCTCCCTTCTGCTCACCTTCCTAGCGGGCTGGATGGCGGCGGACTCCAGCAGGGGCTGCGAGGCAAGTGCTGCGCTGCGGCCCGGCGGGGGATTTTCAGGAGGCTCCCGCCTCAGACGGGGCGGAACAGGGGCGGGGCAAGGGCCGAGAGAGTTTAAAGGCGCCGCCGCTCAGAGGCGGAAGGGAGTGTTTTAACAGATAGGGGCGGTGGACGAGAACAGTGGGTAGAGAACCTGGAGCGTCTGACGTCTGTGGGGGGCAGTTGCAGAGGTCTCCAGCCATGAGATCCTCTCTCTCTCACCCATAAGAACCCACAGACTTGTGGTCATTGGGAAACTGTTCATGTGGGAAGAAGCCTCCTGGTTTAAAAAGGCTGGCAAGGTAAACGGAGGCACAGAAAGGCATCACCACCATCACCCCAACCCCCCACCAACTGACACACTAGGGTGTGACAAGACTGGAGCTTGCAGGCCAGGACGCCACCTCCACGTGTTCCTGCTGGCCACCTTCTTCAAGCCTGGGCAGGAACTAACAGTGAGGTAACCCTGCCCGGAGCCCAAGGGGGCGTGGCCAGTGTCGCGACCCACGTTTCAGACCTGGCTTCCCTCCCCCACTTTTCATCTCCTCCTCTATAACCTGGCATCACTTCTTAAGTCCTGGAGGGATCAGATAGGGAGGTCTCAGCAGAGGAGGCCGGCAGGAATTTTGAGGGCCTCAGTGTGTGCCTCAAGGTGGGGGGGGGGGGCAGCATAGTTAAGGGGTTGGAGTGCTCCTGGAGGTCCCTCCTTACACCTGTTGGTAGTTTCCTTACATATGGCAGAGTCCCCAGTTTAGCCTGGTTGTCAAGGACAGCAACAATCAGTCCCCTCCCCCAATCTTAACTAGCCGAGTGTTCCAGTCCTGCCAAGTAATTCCCTTGTAGGTCAAGAGGTTTCATTCTGTACCTTTACAGAGACTGCACCTCTGCCTGGAACGCTCTTTCCCTTTCTTGAGGCTTCTGGCCTACTCGGCCACTTACCGGCTGTGTGACTTTTGGGCAAATTACTAAAGCACTCTGTGCTTGTTTCCTAGTCTATAGGCTGATGGTAGTACCTGCCTAATAAAGTTATGGAGGGACTTAAATGAAATCAGACATGTAAAGAGCTTATAGCAGCATCTGACACAGTGAGTTCTCAAATGTTAGCTTTTATTATTACCAGTTTCTGAGGGGATGCTTCTCCTGACAGCTCCCATGTGTCCCCCGTATGTAGTATTTGTCCCAGCACATGCTGTAAGCATTCACTAATTTGTTGACTTGAACTGAACTCCTTTGTGCTACCATAATAACCAACGCATAGCTTTATCATAGAATTTATCATACCATAGTGTAACTACTTATTTATTCATCTACCTTGCTGACTAGAAACTACTCCTCAAGAGCAAAGGCATGCCGTAGTGAACTCTGTATTTTCTAAGCATCTAGCTCAATGGCGGTCCTCAGCAAGTGACCTCAATAGGCACTCAATAAATGCTTTTTGAATGAATGTTGAATGCATCTCCACTCACTCAGGGAGATTAATTTTCCCATCTCTCCCTCAGATTCAAGACCAAACAACACAAAATTTTTCAGACTTTATTCACCCATAAAAAAACCTCACCCACACTATAAACAATACCATGACACAACACCACACACACACACACACACACACACACACACACACACACCCCTCAAAGGGCCCGACCTAAAATCCCTGTTCCAATCCCCAAACCCACCCCCTAGGGGTCAGCACACACTTCCCCAGCCCAAGCCCACCCAAGCCCATCATCAGGTCTGCGCCTGGGCACCAGAGGAGCAGAGGCAGGGCCCCAGATCAGAACTGGGTCTTGTTGGGGCTTCCTTTGCAGGGTCCATGTGCCCTTGTCCAGCCTCACAGTAGGACTGTTCACAGCAGAGTGGCCTGTTCAGGGTGGGGGACTGGCTGTCGATAAACTGGGAACCGGGCCCGAGTGGCATCGCAGCGGCGGCGGAAAGCCAGGAATTCCTCCCGAAGGGCAGCACAGCGGGCCTCAGCGCCAACAGCATGGGCAGTATTCGACATGAAGTCCTCCTCTGGAGTCTTGGCACCTGCAAGAGGTGGGCAGGAACATGAAAGGAGGAAGAAACCTTGAGGTTCACTGGGAGAAGTACACAGATGCGAACCTCCCCAGGGCCTTCCAGCCCAGGTGAGCCAGGGAGACATAATACAGGGCAAGGAGCCCAGGGCACAGTCTGAACTGGGATCCAGTGGAGAACAGGGCCTGGCTGGGAACAGACTGGATCCTAAGGTTGCAGGAGGACATGGGACAATGAGGCCTTTCTGGAGGGTTCACGTACCTAACTCTGGCTCAGCTTCAGGTCTGAGCTGGGGGCCTGCTGAACCCAGGTGCAGAGTCTCCAGCAATTCTATGTCCCCAGGGAATTCTGAGTCCCATTCATAGTTTTCATCCACAGATGTGTTCCTCCTGTTAGAGGGGACAAACGTGTAATGGGTGGAGGAACTGAAGTTGGCCAGAAAAGGCTGGACCTGGGATCCCCAAAGATCCCTGGACCTCAGCAAAAGCTTACAAAAGGAGACAAAGTCTCCTGGTTCCAGGGTGGGAGTGGTGCGTAGAAGGCAGATGGCACCAGGAGAGGGGTGGGAAGAAGATCTGAAACAATAAGGTGGGGCAGGGATAGGCAGGGACTGCCCTTACCTCTTGCTGACTGTCACCACATGCTCCCTCCGGGGCCACCTCTCAGGACCACTGGCCCAGCTGCTGGTGTCCCCTGGAGCAGGGCTGAGGTAGCTGCCTCCTGCAGAGGGGGCTGTAGAGGGGGGCCGCAAGAAAGAAGCACTGCCCCTCCCGCTGCTCTGGCTTGTAAGACTGCCCCGAGGAGCAGCAGTGGGGAGAAGGCCTGGCAGCAGCCTCTCCTTCAGTGTCCAGTCACCCGGTGCAGCGTAAGAGGGCTCTGGGGTGGCCCCAGCCCCTAATGCAGCCCCAGGGAGCATTACCCTGGAGCACAAAGAGGGGGATTCTGGGGGATGAAGGAGAGGGGAGGTGGGGCAAGGCCGGGTATCCATATAATCTGGGGGTGCAGCAGGGCTGGGCTCCTCAAGGGGAGGCCAGTCCCCATCCACATTCATCTCTCGAAAGAAGGGCAGGCTCAGGTACTGGAGCAAGGAACCTGGACCTGGCAGGGGGCTGGGGGCAGCTGCTGGAGAGGGGCCCACAGGGCTGATATCTGCAATGCAGAGAGGCTGGGGCACCCCACTTTGACTGCTGCTGCTGCAGTCAAAAGACAGGGTCTGATGCCAGGCTGAGGTCTGAGGTTCAGGCATCTCTGGGTCTGACCTTTCTTGGGGGGCCCCTACATTGGGTCCCATCACAAAGCGCCCATCTGGGCCCCGGCAAATGGGCTCCAAGGGTAAGGGCCCCCGGCTGGGTGGAGGATCCGGAAGGGGGCTGGGAGGTCTGGTGGGCTCCCCCCAGAGCAGACTCTGCTGCAGGCTGGGGACTGGGGAACCCTGGAGCTTCAGCTTCGCCACGCTGTCAGGACTGCCCGAGGCCGTAGCAGAGCTGGGGAGGGACAGGAGATCAGGGTCTGTGGTAGGGGGCCAGTCTCCCTTCCCAGGAGCCAGCATCATGCCTTGAGAGGTTTGGAGCACAACAGAGCAGAACTAGGGAGAGCAAGTGAGAACAGTGCCAACATGGTGGAGGGGTGAAGGGAAGGCACAGGTAAAAGAGACCACCCCCAGGTCCTCCCTCTAACTTCTGTCATCCCTCTGACTCCTGTGCCCCTCCCAAAGTGCAAAAGAAGCAAAGCACCCTGGCAAATACAAAGGGAAGGCAGTGGAAAGCAATGGTGGAGGGACTTACTATGGAGCGGACTTCCTGGGTGGAGAGAAGATAAGAGGCGGATCTGAAAGGGCATGAGAACAGCAGGTGACACAGGCAAAGGATAAGCTCCTCCTGAGCCGCAGGCGCAGACCCTCTCACCCAACACTAAGAACCGCATCCTATGCAGAAGCCCTCCGTGTGGGAAAAGGGTAGTAGGCGAGATGGGTGCCGGATTGGGAGAGAGCGCAATGGATGGGACCATGCAGGAGGAAGGGATGTTTTCCTCCGGATAGGAGGGGCTTATGGAGGGTCCTCCTGCCGGGTGGCGTCTCCCACGGTGGGGTGACAGCACGGGCTCTTACCCTGGCGGAGGCGTTTGCGGCGGCGGCGGGCAGCCCTGCGCCTGTTCATCAGGCAGGCGGCCAGGATGCTCACGAGGACAGCCACGCCCAGGAAGCAGACCCCGCCCACCACACCGGCCAGCACCGGCTGGGGCAGGAGACCTGGGAGCTGGGTGCGGGAAGGGTAGACCTCCAGGCCTGGGCAGGGGGCCAAGAGGGAGGGTCAGTGTCCAAGACTTCATGGGCAAGGAGCCTAAAGCCCCCTCCCCTCGCACCGCCACCCCCGGCCGCTGACTCCCAGTGCCATTCCCTGCCACCCGGTCCTCACCTGAAGTGGAGACGTTGGCGGTGTTGCTGGGATCACTGACATAGCTACCAGCAAAGGCCACAAGGCGGAACTCGTAGAGAACATCCTGCAGGTGCCAGGAAGGGGGTCAGGGCCCAGCATTGCCCGTCCCAGCCCCGTTCAGAAAAGACTTTGCAGTCGGGAGTAAGGGTGAGGTAGGAAGTGGGAAGTGAAGATGGTCAAATCAGGCTCTGGGAATGGGGCAGGGGAAAGGAGGCCCCTGGGAGGAGCCTCCCTGCGCCCATCTCCCACACATACCTTGATGAGCCCTGGCACCAGCAGCTGTATTTCCGCACCTCCCACGGCCCCGTCCAGCACCTCCCAGCCTTGGGCTCCTTGCCGTCCTTCCAGCATGTAGCCATCCAGCCTCTTGGGGACCAGTTCTGGGGGATCCCAATGCAAGAGCACCCCTCGGGGTGTCTTCACTGCCACCAGACTTCGGGGAGGGGATAGGGGAGCAGGCATCTCTGTCGGGGGAAGCCTGGAGGCAGGTGGAGTGGTAGGAAGCCCTAAGGGGACAGACAGGTCAGAAATAGGATTCCCAATCTTCCCCCACCCCTTCCACAGCCCCCATGAGCCCAACCATTCTCCCAGAGCCCCTAAATGAGGACAGGCCCAAATCCCCTCCTACAAATCTCTCTCACCCCAAGCTACCCAGCACCTCTGCCCCTCTCCCGTCCAGGTCCTCCTATGTCTGGGCTTCCCCTACCAGCCCTTCCTCACCCTTGTGTCCACTTCTGTGGGGTGAGAGACCTCACCTTCAGGGGCAGACAAGACGATCTCGCTGAAGGGCCCACTCCCCAGCTTGTTCTGAGCTAGAACGCTGAACTGGTATGGGACGTGGGGCTGCAGCCCTGGCACTAGGAGGTGAGTAGCTCCCATGGGCACTGCCAGGGACACCCAGTCATGGTGGGCTCGGTCAGGTCGCTTGGCCCTGGGGGACATGAGGAAATGGGGGCGCCTCATGAGCTAGAAAGGACAGAAAAACTTGGAGTCCAGACAGCTGACCTCCCCCCTCCCCAACGTCAACCATCTAAAGGAGCCCTTGGAGGCCAAAATCTTAGGCCCTGAACACCTAAGATTCTCTGGGAAAAGGGCAGCAGAGTTAGGGCAGGGCCAGGGATACAGGGATGGGAGAAAGGACAGAGGGCCCAAGATTCAAGGTGGAGAAGAAAGGAGGTGAGGCTGGTGTAGAGGGGTGGCAGGGGCAGGGTGACTTACAATGGGGTGTACCAGACACTGAATCTCTGCAGATAGCCACCATCAAAGCCAGGCTCCCAGGAGACATTGGCTCCCTTGGGCAGAGGCACCACAGACACATTGGTGACAACATGGGGGCTGGTGCCTGGGGACAGGGGAATGGAGGGAGGGATGGTGGTCAGGCTGTGAGGGAAGGTGACGAGCTAAGGGGAGCCCCAGGGACTCTGCCTTCCACCCTTCACACCCACGACTCCCCAACTGGGCCTCCAAAAAGAATTCCTCTGTCTCCTGTCCCACATGGCTTCCCCCAGCCCCCGTCCCACTCTCCAGCCACTAACCCAGCACGTAGACATTCGTGGAGGTGGCCACACGGGCCACAGTGTTGCTGGCGCTGCACTCCCAGCGTCCGTGGGCCTCCTTGGTCAGTGGCCGCAGGATCAGGCTGCTGTTGCCATCCACCTGGGCCTGGCCCCGCAGGCTCCGGCCCACCTACAGAACCACTGGTCAGCCCTGAGGACACACGCAACCACCCCTCACCAGGATGCCACTTATCTGTCCCCACCCTGCTTCTGACAGCAATCTTTCTTACAGCCTCCTTCCCACAAAGTGGCCCAGGGCGTGGAGAGGCAGGGGTGCAGTGGGCATGGATATAGCCAGAGCAGGGGCAGGAGCCTTACCTTGGCCCAAGAGACAGTAGGAGGAGGGTCTCCTCGGGCAGAGCAGGGGATGAGGAGCTCCCGCCCTACTTCTTGGAAATATTCTTCCTTGGGCCATTCTGTAAAAGCTGGGGGAGCCTGCAAGCCAGATTTGACAATGGGAGGGGCCTCTCTCCCTGCCTCTCTGAAGTGGCTGTCTCAGGTTGGTTACCTGCCCTTTCTGGGGCTCAGGTCTCATCATATTGTCTCAGTCTCTATTTCACTCTTCCTCCATTTCTCAATTTCTCTCTAGCTCAGTGTCTCTGGCCACCAGCAGGAGGGGCTGGAGGGAAATGGTAAGCGAGACAAGGACTGCTGGGCTGGGGCAGGAGTCTCTGGAGATGTACAAACCTCCCAAAACACCCTTTCACCTTCACCTTTGCTTCCCATTGTTTTCCCTCTCTAGAGCTCCAGAGAGGGAGGCAGCATCGTCAAGGTCAGTGAAAGCTGGGGCAGGCAGGATGCCATTTCTGTTCTACCCTTTGTTCTCTTACTTTGTGGATATGTGTGTGACTGACAACCCACCTCCACCATCTCTGCAAAAACCTCTGGGGATGACATCTAACAGCTGCTGCTGTGGTAACCACAGGAAAGCCACAGGTGCAGAAGCCCCTCCCCATGCATCTTCAGCCCCCTGCCCGATGGCTGCAGCCCCTGGGTCTCCCTGGACCTCACCTTGAGCAGCACACGGGTCACGGGGGAGGGCCCTGCAGTACCGAGACTGTTGTAGGGGGTACAGGAGTATTCTCCCAGGGCATCCTCGTTCCCCAGAGCAATGATCAGTGAGCCTTCTGTGCCCTGGGACCAGCCAGGGAACTGCAGGAAAAAGGAGATGATAGAGAAAGAGCCTCAGCAGAGGAAGATCAAGAAGGAGAGGGAAACAGTACAAGACACCCACATCTATGCAGATGACTCTAAGACTCTACCATGAGACCTGCCCTCTCTCTAAATCCCAGCCCTCCCCTCCCACCCCTACATTTCTCTTTTCCCAGCCCCAAGGGGGCCACTCAGAGAATGCAGTCGGAACGGCACTGCCTGGAGTTGAGCCTTGTGGGGCCCCCTGCCTGCTGGGTCCTCAGCTAACTGGCCTCCCAGCACTGCATAACCAAATTCAGCATCTTCTACTCCAAACCTGTCTGTTTTTCCTGGCTTCCCTATTTCTATTCTTCCTTTCCAAAGTTTGGCTCACTCCCCCCATCTAACACTTACCAAGTCCCCCATCCTGGGAAGTCCCTTTGTGTCTGGGCACGAGGACCCATCCATCTTCCTGCCTGCCCCTCCCTCTCAGGCTTCCTAACCTCTCACCTGGAGCATTTTGATGGCTTCTGATCCCCTCTCCCTTTGTCCAGTCTCCCCCCTCCATTCTATCTGACAAACTCAATACCAGATCACAGCTCTGATGGTATCAAATCATTGACCAAAAACTTCGCTGACTCCAACCGCCTTTAGGCTTTTTTTTAAACATTCAACAAAAATGTAATGAGAACTATTATCATAGAAGCCCTGAGGACACTATGATTAAAAGATTCATACTAGTCCTCAAGGAATTTAGTCTCTGAGGACAAAAGATCCTAACTGCCTTGGAATGAGGTAATAATATTAACGTGGCACCCAAGTTCTTGCTTTCGGCCCCAACCTGTCTTTCCACCTTTTTCTGCACTGCTCATGTGCCTGCAGGCACTGCTGCTCCCACCAAACTGGAGAACTATACCCATGCACTATACTATTTTATGCCTTTGGGCCCCAGTTTCTGCATGCAGTCTGTTCCCCATTCAAAGCTCACCAACAAAGTCCCAGAAGATGTTGAACAATCTATTCTCAACCAGCCCTAACAGGAAGACACTCCATCCCTGGCCTTCTAGCAGAGAGACTATGTTGTTGTCCTGCCCGTCACCCCTTCCCCTCAGGCTGTGCCTTCTTAAGGATGGGTGCCCATCTGCCCCTGCTCCCCACCCAATGCCCTGCACAGCACCTGGTAGGAAGTGTGTGTTCCAGAATCACCAAATTAAATTAAACTGAACCAACCTTACTCCAACTCCTCTTCTGGCCAGAATAGCACCAAGCTAAGATCTTCTGTCTCCCTGCCCCAAGCCTGTACCTTGTCCAGCTGCAGGGCTTGCCCATCCTTGGTCCAGCTGACAAAGAGCAGTGGGGGATTGGCCCGAACTGGACACCGGATCATCCCCCGCATGCCTATGGGCAGGGGTGTCTCAGGTGGCATCGCCATCACCTGGGCTGGGTCTGTGAGGAAGCAGTGGCAGGTTGGCAGGGGAGGGAGGGCTTGGCTCGGGGCAGAGAGGAGGCTGGGGAAGGAGCTGGTGTAAGGCTTACAGAGCACGGTGAGGTAGGCAGAGGCTGAGGGCTGGCGCAGGAGGCCATTGCTGGGCACACAGGTGTAGAGGCCAGCATCATCAGGCTGGACAGCCTGTAGCCGCAAGCTCCCATCCACCAGGATCCGCACTCGGGACTGCAGGCGGCTATAATATGACATGTGTGGGCAGGGATCTTGGCCTTACTTGGCCAACGGGGTTCCTCCATCCACTAATCCTACCCTCCACCCTTCCAGAGCCCCACCTAATGTGGAAGACATTGGTGCTGTCCCGGAACCAGCTGTAGGTGAGGTTAGCGGGGTATGCCTCGGCCTGGCAGGCCAAGGATACGTCCTGGGAGGCATTGACCGTGCTGTTCTTGGGGGGCACCACGATGATTGGGGGTCCTGTAGGGAGCACAAGGAGAGGGAGGTCGGCTTAGCCTAAAGTCCCTCCCAGACCCCTGAGGTCTTCTATAAACTTTTCCCAGCTCTCCCCTCTGGAGTATGGAGACTAATTGGTACAGGGCCTTGGGGGATTAAAATATGACCTGACCCTTAAATGTAACAAAAGTTCATCCTCTACCCCCAGACCAGCACCCCTTCACCAATTCTCTTCCTACCACCCAGGGTAACCCCATTCACTCAGTTTCCCCTGCCAAGGAACTATGTATGTGAGGTTGGGGGGATGGGGGATGTTTTAACTCTGCTTATTTATTATCCTTTATATTCCCTCATCTGCCAAGTCTTAAATCACTACATCTGCTACTCTAACTCAGGTACCCAATCCCTCACCCCAAGATGCTATAGCAACCCCTGACTCCAGGCTCCCCAGTCTCTGCACACAGCTGCTTGTCACGCAGAAATGTGCTTTTGGCCACAGAGCACTTCTGCTCAAGGACCTGCAACAGCTCTTGTTTCCTATTGCATTAACTTCCAAACTTCTTCATCCAGCCTGGTGGGCCCTCGTGATCCAACTCCTCCCGACCTGGCCCTCTATCTCTCCATACATTACTCCTCCATGGACTCTTTCAGATAAGTATGGGCAGCTCACTGCCCCCGCCATGCCAGCTCAATGCCTTGGCTCTCTCTGAATCCAGAATGCCCTTTCCTGAGGGTCTGGCCGAGCCATATACCCCTTGAAAACCATTTCTGACTACTACAGCTCCTTCACTTTTTCCCCCGTCTGGGCTTCCACCACACAAATGGTCAGTAATACAGGTAATGGCACAAATAACATGGATAGAGCACTGCGTGCAAGCCACCGTTTTAAGCATTTTACTGGTATCATTTCATTTAATCTTCCCCAAAACCTTCCATGGTAGGAATTATTCTCCCCATTTTATAGATGAAGAAATTAAGACTCAGAGGCAGAGAAGATTGTTAGGTGACATGCCTGAGGTTGGCAGGGGAGCCAAGATTCATCTTCAGGATTTCCTGACACTTGACACTACACTCAGCCATGACACAGTCCCACCTCCCCACAGTGGCAGAGGAAGCAACACTCCTCTACTTCACAAATTACTCTCATTTCCCCATGTAAAGAATATGCTCTGGGAAGGCAGAGTCCAGGCCTTACACTTGTCAGCTTTCCTTCCAAAGGGAAGGTCTTGGCCGGGAATTAAGTGCTAATCACTGTGCTCAGCAGTTACCTAATTAGATCCTTGGAATAGTCCTGAGAGATCGATGTGGATGCCTTATTATAGATGGGGAAACAGGTCTGGGAGGTTAAACAGCTCACAGTTAGAAGCTCTAACCCCAGCATTCAGGCCGTTTCCACTACCACACTGCAAGGCACTAAATATCTATTTCTCCGTTTACTAATCCCTTTAAGATTAAGATTAGAGCAAGAGGCCTCATTGGGAGCTCCCTGACACTCCACGGGCCCCCGTCCTCAGGCACAAGCCTCCTCACCATTCCTGCTTCGTGCACCCCCAGCCACGGGTCACTGTCCTCTCTCCCACAGGGGTCCCTGGTTCTAGCCACCCCCTCCACCCCATCCCCCACCCCGCTCCACCAGAGAGCACCTTGCACCAGCAGCTGGGTGGTGTGGGTGGCGCTGCCCTCAGTGCTGGAGGCTTGGCAGGTGTAGACCCCAGAGCTGCCTCGCTCCACCCGCTGGATCCATAGGGTCCCGTTCTGCACCTACGGAAATTGGTGAGGACAAGTCCCAGGCGGCCTCAGACCCTGTACTTCCAATGTTGGCCAGCAGAGGGAGGCAGCACCCTGGACGCAGGGAAGCCAAGCCAGCCCCTCCCCTGGCCATCTCCCAGCCTAGCCTTTGCCCCCTTCCATCGTCCAGCCCCGCTCCCGGGCTCCCACTTGCACCTTGCACTCTGTCGGGCCCACCCTGCCCAGCCCCAGGGCTCACTTGCACTGGGCCCTGGCCCTGCCCAAGGTCCTGTCCACGGAGCTTCCAAGTCACGTGAGGCTGCGGACTCCCGCGGGCCACACAACGCAGGGTCACCGGCTCCAGCTCCCGCACTTCCAGCACCGAGGGAGGTGTCTCCTGGAATTGAGGAGGCGCTGCGGGGAGAGAAACATGAGGGGTTGCCAGAAGGGCTGTCAGCCCCAAGAGGCAAATCACTCAGGGCTGCAGCCCCCAGCCCACCAGGCGGCCCAGCCCCACAGGAATCCCCAGCCCTGTCACCCTGTCTCTGCACCCTATGCCAAGTGAGAACTGCACCAGCCCATCCCCACACGCTGGCCTGCTGAGCTGGCAAGAGGAGGTGGATGTTCAGAACCACGTACCCTCAGGAAGAGCACCATCCTGGGAGTCGGACAGAATCAGCGGCATGACCTAACCTTTCTGCATCCCAGTTTTCCCTCCTTCTTAGGGTTGAGAGAGAATCAGTGAAGTACTGGGTGGGTGAAGTGATGTTTTGAAAGAAACAAAATGCTCTGTGCATGAGAGCTATGTTTCAATCAGGGCCCACCCCCTGCCCCCATTACCCTCTGGAAGCACGAGAGGCAGGAGGAGCAGGGAAGAGAGAGGAAGGAAGAGGAAGTTCCTGACAGAACCTGGGAGCCTAATTGGATTTAGATTTGAAGAACTGAAAGGACAGGGTGGGGGGATTGGATACAAAGAGTGGCGTGCAAACGGAGTGCCAGGAAGGGTAGGGCATTAGAACTGCCTGTGGATGGAAAGAGAACTTTCTCTTCCCCTTTCCCCCCACCAGCCGGAGGTCTCCACCATGCAGCTCCCTTCCCTTCTCCACTTCCAGCTCCCCAGCTCATACAATTAACCGTGAGGTGCACCCAGGAGCCGTTAGCAAAATCGTCTTTGGGGCTGTGCTGGTCCAGGAAGAGCACGCGGCACTCGTACCAGCCCTGGTCTTCGGCCCGGAGCCCCTCGATGTGGAGGGATGCCCCCTTCTGCAGCCGGACTCGCCCTGGAGGAGGAGCCCTGAATCAGGGTGCTGAAGGGCTTCCATGGTTGCCCCAAACCCCTGGTCACAGTAGTTGTTTCTCAGAGGTCAGGAACAGGCGCTCTCTCTCTCAGACCAACAGAGTGGGGCCTGGAGAGGCACAGATGGGGCTGGGGTCATTGAGGGCAGGGGTCATGGAGGGCAGTTTCCTTGGTGCAGCCCCTCTGGCTTCTGGCCTTTTAGCAACAGAGGCACAATCTAGACAAAGAGCAACTCAGTGGGGCAGCAGGCGGACAAAGTTCCACCAAACTACACCCAGCTTCCAGGACTGTTGGGGGGAAGGGGATTGAGAAGCCAGCACTTCCCTCTGGATTATTCCAGGATCTTCCCCCCCTAGCCCTGGGTAAGGTCATGGGTACCCCGCAGTGCTCCTCCTGCCGGAGGACTCTGACCCTGGAATTCTCTGCAGTATCTGAGGCCCTAGCAGGGAACCAGACCTAGCCCGTCAAAGCCCCTAATCCCTCAGGGCTATTATCAGTGATCTAAGCACCTTAGGGCAGCCAGAGTTCAGCCAGCCAGGCAGCAAAGTCAGCAGCCCAGCCCACCCCATCTTCAGCTGATGGACCACATGGAGCTCCACAAAGCTACACAGCCACCGCACAAGCAGACGCCCATGCCCACCCTTAGTGAGCATCCACACCACAGCCAGGCTCTGGGTGCCCCCCAAGGCCTCTCAGTGCCCCACCCTTCCCTACACCCCAGCCTGCACTATGCCCCAGCAGCTTCACAGGCAGTGCAGCCTAGTGAGAAAGGCACGTGCTCTTCTTTGGGCAAGTTACTTAACCTCTCGCTCAATATCTGTTTCCTCTTCTGTAAAGTGAGAGAGAGAAAAAAATGCAGGGTGGGGTGGAAGGGAGAGATAACATAGGGACGGCATCCAGCACAGTGCCTAGCATTGGCAGGTGCTCAGGTAAAGGTTGTTGAATAAATGAGTGAGCTCCAGATTTGAAATCAGAAGCCTGCTTGAGTTCAAGTCTCAGCCCTATCCCTTGACTGATAACACACCATCATCAGCCTTTTCTCCTCCACCCTCTCTGAGCTCCCTGCACCTCATAACTAGCACCATAGTGCACCCAGTCACTCTACCAGAAACCTGGTATCACCTAGATTCCTCTGTTACCCCCATATTTACTTGTTCATTAAACCTTTGAAATTCTACCCCGAATTTTTCTTCTTCTCTTTCACTGTCTCCTATATCTCTCATCTCGGTTATTCCAACAGCCTTCTTTCTAATAGGCCTCCCTACCTCAACACCCCCACACCCCAATCCTTACATTCATCTGCTGCTTACCCTCCCCCCCCTGAACTTTGATATGGACAAATGATACTTTCTAAATCTTATGGGGTGTCAAATGCAGCCCCAAGACAATGTGCCTGCCCACTTCACCCAAGCAGATTGTGCCCTTAAACCCTTCTCAGACTAGAAACTTTATGTAAAGCTGCTAGGGCACTCACCCCTCCAACAAGCTTCCACACTCTTCCTAGAGTGAGCTTTCTGAACTATAATCTAAGCCTACCATGCCCCTAAAGCCATCAGGAAAGGAGAGAATGATTAAGTTGAGTCTGGCCTTATCATCTTAGGTAAGGGATTATTTCTTTCAAGAAAGTTCCAAAGGTGTGGCTTCTCTAAAATGGGTGGACCTGTTTAAAGGGCTAGGTGTTTAAATCCCCACCCAGGTGATAAGCCAAGTCTTAGCAGGTAAATATTTAACATAATCACACCCTTCCACCCTCTAGCAGGACCCCTCAGTAACCCTAATCTACCTTGCCATCCAGCCCTGAAGACCCCCAACTGCAACCTCTTCTAAGTCCTCTATGACAGTAATTTTTCATTATGGTGATCTTCTAGAAGGAAGAAGAGGGAAGGGATATTGAGCACTGGATATGAGTCATGCAATATTTAGCACTGTCACCATATTTAAACCTCATAAAAATTCCATTATAGATGATGGAACTGATGTTAGATTTCTTTCCAAGGCCACACAGCTAGTAGGTGACAAAGCGAAGCCTTCTTCAGCTGCAGCGTACTTTCCATTGTACAATGACTGGCATTAGGAACAAGTCTCAGCACTGAGCACATTCAGTATATTCTCACTTAGGAGAGGTTGGTAGCCAATGGGTAATAATTCCAAATGTCTGTTAATCAAAATATCCAGCGAAGCACACTGCATGTCCTAATTTTTCTATGAAATATGGACTGTTAGACTTATAGTGTAACAGGAATGTGGTCAGGGGCAGGCAATCCTCAGGTGTCCTGAGTCCAGGGCCCACCTCCTGGAAGCCCACCTCTACCACAGGGTCCGAGCCTGCTATACTCTGCATCTCCCTGCAAGGGGGGAGATGTCAAGGAAACAGGACACTCTGCAATCAGGTTCTCAGAAGGCAGGAAATTGGCACTCACATAACTCATGCAATTTCATACACACACACAAACAGAAGTTCAAAAAATGATGCTAACTTTGCTTAGACATCCTAAGAGTCTGTGTAGCAAGAGGAGTAAGGAAGGCTTCAGAGGAGATGTGATTAAGAAGAGGGTTCTGAAGGATAAAGAGTAGTAAGAGGAGATTACTAGAGGGAGCAGAGGAGTTCCAAATGGGAGAATGAGATCATCCATTTTTGTCAAACAATTCAGGACAGAGAGAAAACTCACTTGCCTTCTACTGTATGGGCATCTTGAGACACCACCACCACCTCCAAAGTACAAAATCAAAGACCAAAAGCCCATCCCTTGGATTAGAAGAGTTGGTCAAACTCACCCCCTCACACACACACACACACACACACACACACACACACACACACACACCGCCGAAACCTGGAGTAGAATAGCCTAGCTGCCTTCCTTGAGATGCCCGCAGGACACATGGACACAGCCTGTCCCAGTTCACCGAGCACTGTGTGTCAGGCGCTGTGCTGGGCAATTTACATACAGCAGCTAATTTATCCTAGTACTCACCCACAGCTTGTTTTATACTGCTTTTTACTAGTTTTATACTATTCTAGAAACCCAGTCTCCTCTGCTAGATGGATTACTGTGTCCTTAAAGACTGGAAGCTTTCCCTCCAGCACCGTCCCTAAAACTCCAAAGGATCTCTGCCTGAGTCCTCACACATCAGGAGCCACCAGCCTCCCACACAGTCCCCAGCCCCATCTCCCCGTCACTTGCCCAGAGGATTTATGACAGTACAGCATTGTCCTTAGCAACCTCCACCTCCCGTTGCTTAGCAACTACAGTTCAGAGTCCCCCCACACAAAGGCTGGGAGGCCCCTT
The DNA here is from genome assembly GCA_004027775.1 of Bradypus variegatus. NCBI lineage: Eukaryota > Metazoa > Chordata > Mammalia > Pilosa > Bradypodidae > Bradypus > Bradypus variegatus. The sequence continues at coordinate 9,082 of PVKY010001979.1, read as the reverse complement.
CCACACTGTGAACAGTAAAAGGGTTAATGGGCTTGGGAGCCTTCCTTGTGTCTCCCTAGATTGCCTCTGTCCTGACCAGGAACTCCAGACTGGGGTTTGGGGTGGGGATAAAGGGTAGGGATAGGAAGAAAGGCCCAGAGGTTAGTGCTCACAGCCCTAAGGGAGACAGAAAGAAACCTGTAGGCAAAGTTCCCAGCCATCCTGGGGGGCCCCAAGACAGGATAGAGAGAAGATGGGGTGGGGTGGGGTGGGGGGATTCCATAAGTCCCTGGTAGAGTCCCAGGAAAAGACCTTCTCTCTCCTCTCCTCCACCTCTCTCTTGCCTTGCCCTCAGTCAGGCAACATTCTGACTGCCCAGCCTCAGCCAACAGCCCCAAACCCCTCCCGGCAGGGGCAGGCAAAGCGGGGAGGGAGGGCTAGTGGGCACTGCTGGTTTTTTTGTTTTGTTTTTTCTCCCACTTGTCCTAATTGGGACTGGCTTTCCTCGATTCCCACAGGGCTTGTGTAGACACATACACTCCCACCAGGCTGCTTGCCAACAACTGCCCCCAGTTTGAAAGTAAACCCTTCCCTTCTCCAGCACCTGTCTGAGCCTCCTCCCCACTCAGTTCCCCCACCCACCCTGAGAGCTCAGCCAATCCCAGGGCTTCTACCAGGACTCAAACTAAAGACAGACACAGTTGGGTCTGCTCTCCCCCACCTTACCGGCTCCCACCTGCCATCCTTCCAAGTTCCTCTCCTGGGTTTCCCCTCTGAAGAGAAGGGAAAAACACTCTCTGTCTTGCGCTAAAGCCTCAACTCCCTGCAGCCCCAGACCCATGCTTAGGACCCACACACTGTGCCCTCTGCCACCCCACACTGAACCTCTCAGAGTAAGGCTCCAATTGGGATTAAGAGAAAGCTGAGCCATCTTAGGAAGCCAGCTGGCGGGAGGTGGGGGTGTGCAGTAGAAGGGCTCCAGTGAGGCCTATACACTATTTTCAGATCTATACAGGACCCATCTGGGGCAGCAGCCCAGCCCAGCCCTGTCCGTTTGCTGATCTTTAGGAGAACTGGCCCTCTCTAGCCCTCCATTCTGCACACATACTCTTCTTTGCACATGCTCTTCTGTGCTCAGAATCAGGCTGAGCCCCCACTGGAGAAGCTGAGAGACCATAGCTCCATCCACTCAGCCACCCCACCAGCCCACTCCCAAAGAAGCCTAGCACCCCTGAACTAGCATTTAAGACAGTAGGAGGGGAAGCAGGGGGTGTGAGCAGATAACACAGCCAGGGACCAGCAAAGGGCCATGTGGGAGACTACAGAAGATTAGGATGGAGTCTAGGAGGCTTCACGATGAGATCTAGAAAGAGGAATTACAGAATTAAAATGGATTTGGGAATAGGGCTGCAGGATCTCCTTCAGACAGACCACGTGAAGTCCTAAGTGGCACAACTACAATGTGTGTCTATGTGTGTGTAAATGAATGAATCAGTCAATGAATTAACACTCCTTGAGAGCAGAGCCACACTTGTTAAGCAGAGTTAAGGCAGGGGAATTGGAGAAGAAGTAAAGGTGGGGACAGTGCAGTTAAGAAAAGGTCTTGCCCCCACCCTCCTCAGCCCCCCTTTGTTGGTGATCCCTCCCTACCTCCCACCTAGGATAACTCTTACCCACGTAATCAGGGTTGATTCGGGGAGAGTAGAGGCCAAACTGGATGAAGATGGGAAGCAGGAATCCAAAGCGCAGCCACTCAATGACATGCAGCGGGGGCCGGCCAGTGAGGGGCAACAGGTCACAGCCCAGCAGCGCACTCTCCCCAGCCCGGCCCACCACTGATACCACCTCAGGCTTTCCTCGACCTGCAAGGTGGGTGGCATGAGGGCACAGCAGTCAGGCTTGGGAAGGAGGTTCCATCAAAATTTTTGTGGAGTCCCTCAGACCTTGGGGCGATGGGGGCAATCCCAAGCTTCTCCACAAGCATTCCATCCCCCTCCGCTTACATGCTCCACAGAGAATCTCCTGGGGAAGGCCCCCCATCCCAAGCTAACTGGGATCTCTTGGACCCAGGGAGTCCAGCTCACCGTCAGCCCTCTGGCTGATGATCAGGCTGAGGATGGCCAGACTGAGGCACCAAACCATAGCCCAGCTGGCCTGCTTGCCCAGCCCCTCCTGTCCACAGGGTTCCAGACAGAGGGGCCGAGGGATGTCCACAGCCCAGCAAGCTCAGGGTCAACCCCTCTGATCAGCCTCAGGTAACAGATTTCAGCTCTCAATCTTCTGGGCAGTTGGGGCTTGGCTCACGTCCCACCAGATGAAGCTGTTCTCTGAAGAACCACCAGATCTAAATCCAAAATGCAAGGCACCATGTATTGTCAGACAATACTGGAGCCCAGAAGAAACCCCACAGTTAGAGAGACACTAGGAAGAGAGAGAAGAGTAGTAGGAGGCAGTAACCCCCAGTAATGGGAGGTGGTGATACAAAGAGATCAAAGACCTTGAAGCCCCAGCACCAGACAAGCCCCATGTCCCAGCCTCCTTTCCCTTCTCTCCCCTTACTCCTGATGCAGACAGCCAGGCAGAACTAGTATTCTCATCATCTCCACCTCTACTGTGACAAATAAGGACCCCAAGGATCCTGGAGGGCCTTGCTCAGGGGCACAAGCATAAAGCTTGGTCTAGAATCCAACCTTTTAGTCCCCAGACAGTGGCCCCCAGGGCATCCACACATAATCCCTTGCCCCATTTCCCTGGCCTCTGGGAAGAACCCTAGAAGCTGGGGACCCTGTGCCCTCTTTCTCCACTCAGCTTCCCAATACCGCCCTTGCTTCGGCAGTGAGTCAGTCAGGCACTTGGAAGAGGAGGAGCTGCCTCCCCCACTGGCTGGAATGGGGGGCACAGACAGCATTTTCCAGGTCTGGGCAGGTCCCAGGGCCAGCGGCTGGCACCACTTCCTCTTCATGATGCTGCCAGGCAGGCTGCCCTCCCTCTGCCAGGCACCATGACCCACGTGCCTCACCCAAATTCCTCCCACTCACTCCCCTCCAATATCCTCAGGGCTCCAGAGTTGGCCAGGCCCTCCCTTACCCAATCCCAAGGGCATGGTCCGTGAGAAGCCAAAAAAAGCCCCAGAAGTCTCTAGGGTGCACAGAGTGAGCCCTGGGACATGCAGAATAGAAACTCTTTAACAGCCGCAGCCCCAGAAGTGCTAGGGCAATCACAGTGGGTGGAGGGGGCAGGGGGCCAGTAGCCCTGTTTTGGGCCTGGCAAATCCAACTGGACTCTGTTTTGGAGCGTCCACCCAACCCTCAGTTTCATAGCTCTGCCCTAGCTATAATACATCCTCCAGGGCTCTCAGCTTCATCCCTGCCTCTGCTTAATGCCCCTGTAGGTCTAATCCTGGCAAATCACCAGCAGCCATTCTCCCTGCCTCCCACCACCCCCAGCCAGCTCACCTGCACTTCCCTGAAACATCTTTTCCCAAGTATATAGGACCCCTGCCCCCAAATCCTTTCTTGGCAGAGTTTTCTAAGAACCTTAGTAACCCAGGTATCCTCAGAATTTCCATTTTTCCTAAGATCTTCCCAAATCCTCCACTCCCCACCATTTCCTCACCTTTCTAGTCTCCACCCCATACACAACCCTCCCCAATCTCTTAGTACTCCCATCCCAGATACCCTACTTCTCTTAGTTCTCCAGAATTCCAGTTTCTTGCACCTGATCTCCAACTGCACCCAATCGTCTGAGCCTCAAAGAACTCCCTTCCTGTTTCTTCCACAACAGCCCCCCACCTGTACTGTCCCCCATCCTCCCCTCTCTGGAATTCTCTTGCCTCAGCCCACAATACACTTCTGGTACCCCATCCCCAACAAATCCCTTCTACCCTGGTATTCTCCGGACCCCTAGAACTCTTCCATTCTTTTGGAATCCACCAAGAACTCCCCCACTTTACATCCAGAACTCCTCCAGTTTTCGGGAACAGCCCCCCTCACCAATAATTCCACTCCACTCCCAGAACTTCCCCAGTTCTGCTCCCCCAAAGAATTCCACTTCTGTCCAGAACTCCCAAGCTTTCTCCTGTCTCCCAGAACTCCCGCACTGTTCTCCATTCCCCCGCCAGCACCCCTACTTCTGTTCTCCCCCGGAACGCCCCTGCACTCACCTGCTCCGCACCGCTCGGCTCCACTCTTCCAGCTACACAATAGGAGGCGGACCCGCCTCCCCGCCTCGGATGCCCCGAGCGCCTCCCGTTGCCCTGGAGACCGCCAATCCCCCTCCCGCGGCGGCCAATTGGAGCAACAGAAGGCGAGGCGAGGCGAGCGGGACCCCTAAGGAGCCTGGGAGTTGTAGTTTCGGGAAAGAAGGACGCGGTGGCACGTGGGCTCAGGTCGCCCCCTCGTGGAGCACTGTACAACCAAGCGTGGAAAGACACGTCCGCCGCTTCCCGCCGGAAGCTTGAGGGGCTTACCGGTCAGGGCCCCTGCTCCAGGGGACTGCAGGAGTTGGCTTCCTAGCTGGCTCTTTGCAAACCTTTTTCCTTTGCAACCTGCCTTCGACCCTCTCCCCTCCCCAACGCACTAGAGAGCCGCAGATGCGGCAGCTAGGGTTGAAATCCGAGCCGGGGACTGAACACCGGGGCTGGACTCCCGCCCTCCTCCCAGGGGATACACCTAGCTCCCGGGCTCATCTGATCTCTTCCCCCATCGGGGACCCCACCTCCACTCATTTCTTCTCTTGCCAGACTGGAAATACCTGTCTGTGCCGGCGAGCTCTCAGACCTTGCCAGGCGCCTCCCACTGTGTGCAGCAGGGGAAGGCTGCGCTCTTGAGTTTGGGGTTGCGGTGAAGCTCCCGCTCCAGCTTCCAGCGCAAACAACCCAGACACATAGGTCCAGAGGTCTGATGAAGGGACGGACATCCTAGCACGGGGGATTGAAAAAGGAGGAATTAAATAAATGATCACGTACTCTGCTCTATAACTCTTGTATAATCTCACAAAAACATGTAAAGTAAGTATACCTCTATTTGAGAAAACTGAGGCTCAACAAGGCAAATGAAGTAACTTGCTCAAGATTTCCTATCTAGGACATGGGAGAGCTGGAATTCAGAACCAACTGAGACCTGTAATCTGGTGACACCCTGACCATCAAACCCACCACCTTGGAGACCTCAATCTCAGGCAAAAAGATAACTAGCATGTCTGCCCCTCAGAGCTTTCCGCTTGTTCAGGCCCTGTGCTTGGCACTGCCTTGGAGATGCAAGACTGAGCTTTGCCTTCCATATCAAGTCACTCCTATTTAAGTGCCTCCCCTGGAAGCCTTCCCTGAAAGCAACACACTGGCCTCAAGCCGCTCTCAATCCCTGCAACTCACTCTGAGTGCACCGGGTATCTGATTCATGGAATCATCATCTCAACATCAGGAGAGACCCTCCAGGGGTCATACCAGGATCCCTGCCACATCATCCCTCCAGTGGTCATACAGCCCCCAGCTGACCACATCCGGGGCTAGGAAGCTCACCACCCCCTGTGGTGACCCATTCCATCTTCAGTCAGCTCTGACTGCTAGGAAGTTGTTCCTGGTGTAAATGCCTGGGTGATTTTTGCCAAAGCCTGAGAGGGAAGCTGGGGGAACAGATGAGGCCAGCAGTGGGGCTTGGTCTTTCCTGCCATCCCTTCAGCAAATTCTCCCACATTAGCACCTTTTCAACATTGTTTTACAATGTAATGTAAAACCTAACCATTGATAAGACTATAATGGAAATATGTTAGTAGATCCAGTGTGAAAGCAAAGCTAGGCAGAATGTCTAGAAAATGATCAAAGAGTGAAGTCTTTTCTACTTCTTGGCTCCTTGCCAACCAGCAGGAACACTCTACCTCCCAATTCTATGTTTGAATTGGCTACTTTTTTGGTCCCAATGTTTCATTTTTTCTATCTCCAGTGTTTTCTTCAGGTTAAGCTAACCTCTCCTCATTTGGATGCTAAAATAACTTTTTGTAAATTGGGATTTAGAAAGGTTTTAAAATTTAAAAAGTTTATGATATGGTCTTTTTTGTTTTTCCTGGAAGCTATTTTGTGAGCTTTATTACTGTGGTCATCTTTCTCTGATTCGGATATATCTCATTGGCTTTTTGGTAAGAAAATGAACCTAGCGCCCAAACTGGTTCGCTCACCACCTGGTCAGGTTTGCTAATGCTGCCATTTTGCAAAACACCAGAAATGGATTGGCTTTTATAAAGGGGGTTTATTTAGTTACACAGTTACAGTCTTAAGGCCATAAAGTGTCTGAGGTAAGGCATCAACAATCAGGTACCTTCACTAGAGAAAGGCCATTGGTATCAGGAAAACCTCTGTTAGCTGGGAAGGTACGTGGCTAGCATCTGCTTGCTGCTAGGTTGCTTCTCATCTCCTTTCTCAGCTCCAGTGCTTTCTTCAAAGTGTCCTTCATAGCTGCAGCAGCGAGCTCCTTCTGTCTGAGCGTCTTATATAGGACCCCAGTGATTTAATTAAGAGCCACCCTGAATGGGCAGGGTCCATATCTCCATGGAAATTATTCAATCAAACATTTCACTCACAGTTGATTGAGTCGTGTCTCCATGGAAACACTCAATCAAAGAATTCCAGCCTAATCAACACTAATGTGTCTAGCCCCACAAGATGGCATCAAAAAACATGGCATTTGGGGGGACATAATACATCCAAACTGGCATACCACCCTGTAAGTGCAAGTTGATCAAAATAATCCCTGCGCCTCAAAACTAAAGATTTTCCTCTGGGTTTTCCTTGATCCATAGTAATTACTCTCTGGGAAAGTTTATTCAACCAATGTTAACCAAAGTCTCAGGAGGCCCACATGCTTTCCACTTACTGGCAAGGAGATCAGGAAATGGTGTCATTACCAGGAACTCTGTTGATCATGTGTTCATAAGCACTGAACCCATTACCAGACCAGAAAAGAAGTATGGTTTCTCATACATTGTCATTTAACTGTTTGTGTCTGTTTTTTGTTCCCTGTAAGGCTCTGCGTTCCATAAGAGGTCATGACCTGCTTGTCCTTGAATTCTCCCACAACCCTTAGTCTCTCAGTAGGATGCCTGCCTACCTCTCCAGCCTCATTTCTCAGCTCCCCCTTTATCAGGCTCTGCTTTGGCCTTGCTGTCCCCAGACCTTACTCTGCTCTTTTATATATCAGTGTCTTGGCTTTACCTTCCATCTGGCTAAAATGCCCCTTTTCTCCTTTCCCTGGATTTACTGCCAATCACAGGTCAAAATTCAGTTCACCTGTTCCCTCCAGGACACCTTCCCTGACCACATCCCACCACACTCTCACTTACACCTTATAGCCCTTGTCACACCTTACTGTAGTTGTATCTCTACTCACTTCTCAAAGAATTCCCAAAGGACAAATAGTGTCTTTTCTGCCTCCCCAGTGCTAGCCCAGTGCCCGACACTTGGTAGGGACTGAACTGTTGGTCCCCTCCCTCCCCCAGCTTGCTTTCATCCACTTCAAAGGGTGAGGAACAAACTGCAAACTGTAGTTGTGCTATCAGGTGATTTTTATCCTGGCTTCATGCAGGGGAAGAAATCTGGGCCTCTCTGAACTTGCATCAACCTTCCTCTTCCAAGTGCTCTGGGCTGTTTGAGGGCCTCGGTTCAGAGAATGTGCATGAGAAGAAGGCCCCAGCCGGACCAGGACCATTCATTCTTTTATTCACTTTCTGTGTGGCAGACTCTGAAACACCTGAGGCATCCGTGTGTGCAAGGTGGATTCAATTTGATCTTTTCCAGTCAGTCTCTGCTGCTATAATGACAAAACTCCACCATCTCAGAGTTCCCAGTCTTAAGTCCAAGCTTTGAAAGACAGTGCCTCCTAGAAAAGGTACAAAAGCAGCTGGAGGAATTTGGGGCTGCAGGCTTTGTTTTAGAACTGCAGGCCTTTGTGGAGGTGGGAGTGCTCAGGGCTTAACTAAGGTTGGTGCAGAAAACCAGCCTCAGGCCAGGGACTACCTTCCAAAGGGACAAGAGCTCAGGTCCTTGGAAGTAGAGATCAGATTGCCAGTCCTAGCAGCAACCAGCCTTAGGTTTCTCAGCCTTTCCACATCCTCCCCAAGTCCCAAAGGGCTCCACCTCCTGCACAAGGCCTTAGGCAGGGAGCCCCTGCTTGTCTCCTGTGTCCTGCTTCTTTTCTAGTCCAGAGACCCTGCTCTTGGCTTCCTCCCATTCCCCATGCTGCACTCGGAGTCCTACTACTAGGTGCTTAGTACCTAGCTCATGTGTCCTGCTTTCCCAAGAGCGAGGTGTCCTTGGTCTCCAGGATTCTCCAATGCATACTACTGACTGCTCCTGCCATGGAACTAACATTCCTTTTCTTGGAAGACACTTTGGAGATCAGCTTCCCTCCCCTCACTGACAGAGGGGGAAGGAGGGACCCAGAGAAATGTCAGAGGCTGCCCCGTGCCACATGGCCTCTCCCTGCCTGTCAGAGGCCTCTTCTGAAACTCCCTGGGGTAACAGGCAATCCTGCCTCTATGGGAGCCTAGGTATTGGCTTTAGCCATGCCTCTGTTAGAGCACCCATCATCTGCACCTGTGTCTGCCTCTCCTTCCAGGGTGTGCGTTCCATGTGGAAAGGGACTATGGCTCAATGGTTGTTTGCTGAACAAAGTGTCCTGGGTTAGAAGACCAGTGACAGAGCAGAGCCCAGATCTGAGTTCTCACCCAGTACTTTCCCCACCATATCCCACACAGCCTCCTTGAATCCACTCATTACCTACACATGTCCTGCCACTTGGGTGACAATTCCCAATTCCCTCCCCCATACCCCTCCTCCCCTCCCCAGTGGCAGCTGAGGAGACAGAGGCTACATGAAGACCCATGTCAAGTAACATCCAGATCTGATTTGGGGAGAATGACCAAGACTTGGGGAGTGGTACATCAGTCCTCAGCAAGGAATTCAGGTTGATCACTGAGTCAGGGAAAGAGTTAGAACATAAAGTTAAGGACCCTTGGGATGGGGGGGCATTAACCCAGTACAAGATTTCAAAAAGAAGGTCTGAGACATGGAAATGTAGAGGACAGGGCCGGTCAGGACAGTAAATGGTCAAGG
>PVKY010001978.1:0-28248 GCA_004027775.1 Bradypus variegatus | reverse complement strand
ATCTTAATGGCTTAAAATAACAAAGATCTTTTCTTTCTCATGATTTTTTTCCTTTTTATGTTACTGTGTTTGGTTGGGCAAGTCTGTGCTCACTCATGTGGCTGCATTCATCTGCTGAGTCAGCTGGAGCTGCAAGGTCTAAGATGGCCTCATCTTTGCAGGAACAGCTAGAAGGCTAGAGGGAAAGTCTGTCTCGGTGAAGTCTCTCATCTTTCAGTGATACTCTAACTTGAGCTATTTCATATGGCAGCTGGGTCCCAAGAGAGTGGAGATAGAAGCTGCAATGCATCATGAGGTCTAGACTTTGGAACTCACACAACATCACTTCCACCACATTCTAATCGTCAAAGTAAATCACAAGCCCAGCCCAGATTCAATGGAGTAGAGAAACAGACTATATCTCTTCATGATAAGGAAGAATAAGGGTCTGGGCAATCTACTTCTCAATCATGCAATGTATCTATTGCTTTCAAAATATATCCATGTTGCTTTCAAAATAAAACAAGCAATGCTCCATGTTGTCCTCAGAAACCAGTCTGATGAAGGACTGTATACTTAAAATATTGCCAGTGTTATGGAAATGGGAGAAAAGATGCTGGTTTTGCATGTGCTAGCTCTTAAAGCTTCCATCCAGAGTGATCTTTTCTTATATTTCACTGGCCAAGGCAAGTTACACGGCCAAGTCTGTCTTACAGCACTCTGGGATTATAAGGGTACCTTAAAAGAGATCATGATTAGAAATGCTACTGAAGTGTGAACCAGTTGGGTGGGGAGAGAAGAGGAAACCACAAAATATTTGGACAATACATAATACTAAGAATCAGCTTTCAAGAAAATTTCCAAGAATATATTATGTTATGCTAACAGGGTTAACAGACACCGACAGTTATGGAATATCATGGAGCCCATGAACAAGAGGCCAAACCATTAGGCAGAGTTCCAAGAGACCCTGGCTACTGCTGTGTTCAATGCACTCACCAAGTCCCACACTGCCTTCTAAATTTCTTCTCTGGTTATAAACCCAGTGCTAGAATCCTAAAAATGTATACCAAGTCCAGCCTACTCCACATACAAAGGCAACTGAGGATCTTAGTTATCAGAAAATGTTAGAATGTGCATCTTGGGATAAAACAAACATTTATTAAGCATCCTTTATACTATGTGCTATAGTGAATGCCAAAGGATAAGATAACTTCAAAACTCAGGAGGACAAGATTTAAAATTGTTAAATAATCAGAGGACAACACAAAAGCTTGTATAAGATAGCTATGATCCGGTACTTGTTTTAGAGGAGGCTGCCATGGGCCACTGAGATATTTGTACTTATTTTGGCAATTTAAGATATGCTTAAAGCATAGAAAACCATAGCAAACAACAAGGCAGTCTGTGAATGATAAAGCAGATGATAGAGAGTACAGGTGCTGGAGAAGATCAAAGGAAAGAAAAATCACCAAGGCCTGAAATAGCTGTACTGAAGGAATGGGGACTGGATCTGAACATTGAATGATAACTCAAGATTACCCTTGGAAAAAAGATGGGAAACTTTTCCAAAAAGTGGGAACAACACAAAGTGACCCTCCTCATGAGGTTACCAAGAAAGTGATGACAGGAGGAACAGAAGAAAATGTCCTACAAAGTCACACTTTATCATTATCTCTATTTGCGACCCAAACCCCAACACAAAAAAAAAACTGTAGTAAGAGGCCACCTCAGGAATCAAACTCTTTTTCCTAAGTTGGTCGAGGAGACCTTCTGCTTAGTTCCACCTTTACCAATGCCCATACCCAAATGCCAGATATCATTACGTTCCTAGGTATAAAGGATAGAGCAATGCCCATACATCCTGCACTAACTTTTATGGCATAGCATCTTTCTCTAGCAAACATGGTCCCATCAACTTCCTAAAACCCAGCCAGTTAGACTAGCATTCCTCTTCCTTCATGAGAAGAGAGGAATTTAAGGGTGAACTTCTGAGTACTAAGTGCCATTGGGCCATACATAACTAAGTGCAACCAGAGTCATAGAAGGTTTACACTAAGCAGCAAGAAGGGACCTATTAGTCTCTGCCTCCACAGGTTCTTGATGGTAGGTGCCATGATTACTAATGTTTACATTTTGCTTTTATATTACTCTTTTCCATGTTTTGTTCTCATTCTTTTTTGTGCCACAGTAAACTCATTTCTACAGAGATTTCTGTCACAAGAAATGTGGAATCCAGAAAATGTTTGACTGTTTCTTTTGTTTGTTTGTTTTTCAGTATCATACACATTTTGTTGGCACCACAAAAGTACCCCAACTCTCTGGCCAGACCTTCAACACAAAGAAGGGGTTTTTCTTCTCCATACTCCTATACTGTTTTAATTCTGAATCACACAAATTAGCCTCGACTGCATGCTGTCCCATCTTGTTCTCTGTTGTGTGAATGTCAATTTTTGTCTCCCCAGGTAGAATTTAAGGGGCCCTGCAGGTTCCATGCTTGTACCCCCATCGAACCTCAACCAGTGTGCTGGGCAGACTCAACCTTTAGCAAAGTTGTACTTTTGCTCCCTTTTCCCCTAGTGGGTTGTGCAATTTCCTCTTTAAGCCCAGATACCTGTCATCCTCACACTTTTTATACCTCACTCCCATCAAAATACAATCTCAGAAAAAATCTGATAAACTAATTTACCCTAAGATAGAAATTGTTGCCTGAGCTTAAAGTGACCAGCAAAGAAACAAATCTCCAATAGTAGAATCTCAAGTATTAGCAGAACATCAGGGAAGAGTCCTTGCTGGACCACTGAACCTCCAGAAGTTCCACTGGATCCTGCATCCAACCCTTCGAGCCAAACAAAATCCTATCTATCAATTATTTTCCTGCTTACCACTTCCTAAAAATAGCAGACATTTTTAAAAATCAGTGGAATATTTATTTTCACCGTAGACAAGAAAAAAAAGTGATGAAAACAGAGCCAGCCCCAACTTCAACTGCTGCAGTGGACTAGCTCAACTTTCAATAAGTTCCTACCATATGATATAATAATGGCAGAGTGTTGACAGATCTGGCCTTTTCATGATGTTAAATACATTTTTACTGCTGGACTAGGCAGATAAACTCAGAATATGTGTCACCCAAAAAGCAGGGTAGACAAGTACTCTGTTTAAAGTTAATAACGTGCTATTAAAACTACTTATGTCAAAGTATTTCATGCATAATGCAAACTCATGATTTATCACAGTTAGGACAGTCTTGAAATGCCTAGAGGCCAAGCTAGATTACAGGTTTAAAATATTTTAGTTTCTGCCATATCTTCACAGGAATGACTATGTAGGTAAAACTCTTCTACTGTCTGCTTTCACAAATCCCCTTTTTCAAGGGTTAGGAGAGTGATTTGATTTAATCTTGGTGAGATGCATTGGCCTAAAAACAGGGATAAACAGGGTAATTGCTCCTAGGAGGTTTCTGTTAGAACGTTCATAGAGTTTAATGTGACAGAAGAAAAAAGGGGTCATCAACCACCAGGTTTATTGGTTCCCAGTGGGACTAGAGCCCATCTGGTTTTTTGCACATAGTTCTGGGTGTGGTTCAGGCCCCACATATACCCAGAGGAAAGGTCAAAACTTTTAGGATGGAACAGCTCAGGTACACATAACTACAGCTCCCCATTTTCAGGCTTCTCTTAAATTGCATGTGCCAGTTGGGTCCAGACATTTGTCTTCTTTGACCCTGCTTCCCACCCCCTACCAAGCTACATCCTTGTGGAAAAACAAAATCCATGTCCATGCTTTTTTGCTCTCTAATCAGTGTTTCCTCTGGAGTGTGTTGCTAAGTCCTAATAGTGGGCAGCCCTGTTCCCTGAAGCACCCAAGTTTGTCTCTCCAGGCACACATCTCCTGGATGTGTGTGATTTTAAGTAACTTCAAGACACTGACTTCCATGAAGCCCAAGTCTGTAGCTTCTGGGAGGTCAAGGAGGTGCAACCTGCTGTGATAGCTCTCTACCCATCCACCCCTGCCCCAGGCCTTCCAGCCTCATGTCTAACTATGTGAATTTCAATAAGGAAGTCATCACCCTCTACTGAGACCCCTGATGTAGAGAAAAGGAGACCAAGGATCTGGTACCAATTTGGCCCAATCCTAACAACCTTGATCAAGTCACCAACCACCATGCCAGTGTTTCTCAAAATACACCCGCTTCATAATCACCTGCTGTGATCTGAGCCCTATCCGAGGCTGTGAATAAATCAGTCTCTAGGGTAGAGCCACATTCACATTTGAAAACTATGGCCTGAGGACTCTGAGTTTATTATCTGTCAAATGGAACTAACACAGGCCATATCTGCTTAATGAAGTTATTGTAAGTATCAAAATGTTACGTTGTACGTAAAGTAATTTGAGGTCTAGTTTACTGATTAAGAAAACATTTGAGTTTCAAACAAATCTGTGCTTGAAACCTGGTTTTGCCACTTACCAGCTCTGTGGCCTTGAGAAAAGGTATGACTTCTGATCACTTCTGATCACCTGTTTTCATAATCTATAAAATGTCAATAATAATCCCTAACTCCTGGGAGTCACATGAGGCCGAAATGAAAGCTTATATGTAAAATGCTTAACACGCACTTGGCACATTGGTAAGTATTTTAATTATGAATACATTTTTCCTCCTCCCCAGAAAATATCTCAAACATAAGTCAGAGTCTACTTCCTGTTTCATGGCTACAGTGAATCTCATGTTGCTTTTTCTACAGTAGGTCCAGGCTTGGTCTCAAGTCATCTTTCATAAACAATTGCTCAGGCTCTCCCAGTTCCTAGCCTGCTTAGTTGGGGCTGATAAATTGGTATCTTTGCTATCTGTGTCATTTCAAAGTGTTGGTTCTCTATTTCCTGCACCCCACATCTTCTTTCTCAATCTACAGTATTAAACTATGGGATAAGCATCCTCACACCATAGCCATACTTCAAGAAAGATAAAAATATTTTTAGCATATTAACTGTTGATATCTAAGGGTGTATCTACACAGCAGGGTGCTGCCAAGGCAACAAAAGGAAAACAAATGAATGAAACCAAAAGTTCAGCTTAAGCTGACCCTGAGAAATCTCTGGCAGTTGTACCCCTAAACTGGTCTTGCTCACCCCTGTTCTCAACATCCCAGGCCAGGAAAAACAGAGGAGGGGCTATATGGGGTGCAGCGTGGATAAAAGCACTTGACAAACAAGGCCACCTCCTTGTCCTCCAGCGCCAATTCTAAAGGTTCCCCTTGATGCTGTGGGGAAGCCATCCCCCTGAGCAGTCAGTTCCTAGTAAACCAAAAATGTACTGATATATACCTCTGTTAGCAGACACTTCTTTGCATTTGGGAAGGAAAAGTGAAGGAAGATAATCTATTTAAGTTGTGATCAACATCGGGCAAGAGGGAACTCTTCCGAAACGTTTGTTGAGGCAACTTTCCCACCACTGGGAAAATTTCAAACCAGGAAACCCGGGGAAAGAGGTTTCGTGCGAGGCTATCAACTCGCACACATTTGTGATCCCAACGCTGCCACCTTCATTTCAGAGGCCTGAATGTCGGAGTTGGGATCCGATCTTTATACTTTCCAAATACTCCGGGCTGGAGAGAAACTCTTCTCCGCGCAAGCTCCGCGCGGCCAAGCAGGCCCTGGGCCGCCCCGCCCAGCCGCCAGGGGTAGGCGACACCGCCGTGGATCGGGGGAAAAACGACAAAACTGAACACCCCCGAAACCCTCCGCTGAGTCACGGATCAAGGACCCGGGTCCCGGCACCTCGGCCGCACACAGGCGGGGAAGATCCCGCGCGCCCCCGCCCCGCCCCGCCCTCCTCTGACTGATCCACCGCGAATTAGTGGAGGAGCGAGAGCGGGGAACCGAGCTCCGGCTGGGCCACAGCTTCTCCTGGCCGACCCCCGGGAACCAGGCGGGGCGAAGCCCGGCTAACCGTGACCCCGGTCTTTCGGTGAACCCAATCTGACCCCGCAGTGCTTGCTGCATCCCAGATCTACAGACATTCTCCCCGCTCCCAAGGTTCCACACGCACAGTAACAAGTCACAGAAGCTCCGAAAACGCCCCTCACGCTCCTTGGAGCCGCCAGGCTGCGGCTACCCGTTCCATTAGCCTCCGCGGAGAAGAAATCTCGTCGGTCCACTCACCTCCAGGTGGGGTTGCCGCTTACCCGAGGGAAGAGAGCGACTCGGCGCCAGAAAGGCAACAGGCCACCCCGAGGAGGCGACGCGGGGTGAAGTGAAGGCAAAAGGCCTCGGGCATTGCCCAGAGGCCTGGGGGCAGGGCCGAAGGGGAGCGCTGACCATCTGGGGAGTCCCCACCGCCTGCGGGGGGCGGAGTCCGGCCAGCGTCGGCCCCGCGGGGGAGGTTTCCAGTCGCACCTAGGGGGCGCGGCGGCCTGAGGTGCATGCAGAGTTCGACCCCCACCCCCAGCGAAAGTAAGCGCCAGGAACTGAGGCACCAAAGGGGCGCGAAGTCCTTTCCTTAACCAACGCCTCGCCCTTTATAACTCGCGCTTCCCTTCTCTTTGGAAATTCCCGCGCTGGAGCCTGGGGACCTAGGAGTTCAATCCTGTCCAAACTACGGAGCGCTCAGAACACACCAGCACTGTTTTTCCAAGGTCCGTCAGAATTAGGGGCGAGACGAGGGTGGACGCATCGAGCCTGAACTGCTTGCGCTCTCGCTCGATTATTAAATGGGAAGATCATAACAGTTTCCCGTTGCCCGTGCGTGATTCACTCTGCAACTCTTACTCCATTTCTCTTCCATGCAAAGGGCTGGTCTCAGTTACAGATATGGTCATAATCCCAGCCCCGCTCTCAAGCAGTGGAGAAGAGAGCAAAAGGAGGAAAAGGAGAGGTCTGGGCTTCCACTCAGATCTCCACTTCTCTATCCAGGGTCTTCTCCCCAACCCCCAACCCAGTCAATATCCCGGGAAAACGGCCGGTTCCCAAGCATGCAGCGGAAAGCCGGAAGTGGGCGCTGGGGCCGAACCTAGATTTTTCTTCAGAGGCTAGTGCAAAGCGCAAAAAAACTTGCCGGGAGGGCCGTGGAATCTGGAAACCGACAACTTTCTCCCCGCTGTGGCCCAGCCCCACACCACTGCCACCCAGCCAACAGGTTTCCAAATTGAAAACGTTTCAATTCCGTGGGACTCGAGTCAAGAAAGGTCATCGCTGAGGCTCGAAGAGGCAATGCCCGTTGTTTGCGTTTGAAAGGGGACTCAAGTCTTCTCAGGTTCTGGAGACCCACCAGATCGCAAACCTGATTTCGCCCCACACAACGCGAGGGCCGCCGGCGGCTTGCGCGTGTGTGGACTGCGCGGCGCACTTTCGGTCTGCGGTGCCTTCCACCCGCCAGCACAGGGCTGTTCTCTTAATGAATTACTAATGAGTTAAAATTGGGCAGCAGGCTTAATTAAAGCGTAGAGGCAATGTGTTTACCACATTGTAATTGAACTCATTAGGGCTATGGCTTTTTGTTTTTTAAGCAGCCGCCTTCCTTCTCTGCGTCGAATAATCTATGGGAAGCGTTTATTAGAGAAGGAGTTGATAGAGAAGAAACAGTCCATCAATTCTTTGAATGAAAAAGGCCAGATGAGAATGGGAGGAGGGTCCAAAGTCTCCATTCCGCGGATGCCTCAGCAAAGCCCGGGCTAGACTGAGGCTTCCCAAAAAAGTTCCAAGAATAGAGTGACCGGGTGAGTGCTGCCCGCACTTGGGAAGGTGCCAAGGAAGGGACCAGGCCAGAGCCGGAAAGGCTGCCTTTGTAACTCCACACAGTCCTCCAATACTCGGCCCACTTTCCCGCCAATCCCGCCCAGAGCGCTAGGAATCGGCTCGAACCCCTGGCCAGCTCGCATCTGGTAACGCAGTCTGCCACTTCAGAATGAGCCGCATTACGTTAGCTTTTCTTTTAAAAGTAGCGTATGTGCCCTAAAGCTTTCCTCCCTGGGGGTTCCAAGAAGGAATCACTTCCTGTCTCCCATTTCCCCAGCTCTCCTGTCCGGGTTCTGGAGACGCACAGTGGATGCCCATGACCACGGCTCCCCCAGGGACGCCGCTCTCCCAGCCCAACCTCACCTCAGGTGGGCGTTCCTCGGGGAACTGGGGGAGGGGTGCCCCCTCTTAGTGGAGTGCCCGCGAGTGGCCCAGTAGAGGCGCACCTGCGCGCCCTGGGACAACCCTTCACCCAGCAGGGAACTCGAGTAGTCAGCTCGGGCTGCGCGCCCCAAGAGAGATTTCTCCCTCTTGCCCCTGCACCCAGTTTAATTACCACGTCTCCAACTCTCCTCGCTTCCTTTCTCTCTCGCTTGAATCACTGGGTGTGGAGGGGTGAGGGATGGAGGGCTGGGGCCAGCGCAATGCTCCTCGCCCTGCCCTGCCCTGCCTGACCGACAGGCGGCGTCAGAGACCTAGATCTGAGCTGGGGAGTGGGGGTGTGCATCTGAGCAAGCTAAGCCGAGAAGCTGGGCGTGAGGAGAGCGACCCTCGCCCCAAACTTATAAACTTGCCCAGGAGGGGAGTGGGACGAGCTAGGTGGTCGCGGGAGACTGCCGAGAAGGGGAAAGGCTAGGCCGGACAGGGTCGCAGCGAGCAAGAACTCGGAGACCCGCGGGCGGCGGCGGCGGATTCCGCGCGGGGGAGGCGGCAGGCACCGCAGGAGGCAGAGCGCGGCGGAGGAGCCGCGCAGCGCGAGGCAGGAGGGGAGAACCGAGAGCGGAGGGCTGGAGACCGAAAGGGCGGCGCGGACAGGTAAGTGGCCTCTCCGCCCTCGGTCTCCCCTCCTTTGGAGAAAACTGGGTTGAAGGAACTCCAGGAGGTTCTGGGGATCGGCACAGACCCACAGCTGACCCCTATCTCTTCCCTCCCCTCCCCTCTTTAAATACATATCTATTACCAAGCACCAACATCTCACCATTTGTGGATTTTGTAAAAGTCTCCTACTCTGTCCGTCTCCTACCCCATCCCGCCTCCTCTCTCCTCCTGACCCGGGAGGTTGAGGTAAATTGTCTCTAATTTGTTGCCAAAAGATTAATTGCAGAGGGTGGGTAGATTTGATTAAGGCAATTAATCTTTGGTTACAGCGTTCCGGTGTCACTCGAGTCAGGGGGTGGGTATGGAGGGAGCTAGGGAAGAAGGCAAACGAGGCTTCTTGGAGACGCGTGGAAATCGGATCCTCCGTCTGGGATCGCGGTCCAGTCCTAGCCCCCAGCCCAGCGCAGCCTGCAGCCCCAGAGCCAGCGCCGGCTAATTCAGCACCGGCAAGCCCGGACAGCGACTCCCGCGGACGCGCCTAGTAACTTCGCATCGCGGAGTTTACACAACGCAGGCGATAGCAGGTGCTGACTTGGACGAAGGGTGCTCTCTCCGTTCCACCTCCAGTCCAACCATTAGACTTCCCTTTCCCCCACTGCTTCAAAGCAGGATCACCCAAATAGAGTCCCTAGAAACCTCCGATCCTCAAACCCACCTTGGGAGTGGAAGAGGGAGAAAGGGTCAAACGCCTCCTAGAAAAGTTCCCAAAGCTGGACTTTTTTCTTTTCGTGAATAATTAATACCGGTCATAAATAACTGATGGAGGCAGCCGAGAAGGGAAGAGGGAGGAGGCAGGCGAGAGCCAGAGCGGCCAAAGAGAGATCGAAGAGTTTGTTAAAGAACCATTAAGGAAGCCTTGCTGGGAATGGCGTTTTTCCGTAGATTACGCAGAGAGGTTCCACGGGGTAAGAGCAGGGAAACCAGGCGCCCAGGGGAACCGGGATTGTGCCGACCAAGCCCAGAGCACCCATTCAGGACCCTGTCTCAGCACTCTTCCTAACCCACCTCTCCCACCCCCAAGGCCAGGCCTCCTTTTCCCAGATCCCATTGAACCCCTGGTCATCCCTTACTTCCTGGGCCCAGGGCCCAAGTGCAGAAGTCCTAGGGTAGAAAGTAGAGGCCCAGGATTGTCCTGAGCTTTGGGCTTTGATATTTCTACCCAGGCCTATGGCAAGACCTGCCCAATCCCAACTAATTCCCAGGCCACATCCCCAAAGCCACCCATCCCAGACCATAACATTTCATTCCTTTCAAACTGGTCCAAAGTCTGGTTCTTTCCCACCTGCTCACACCAGAACCTGCAAGAATAGGGTATTCCCACACCCCATTGCTCCACTGCCAGGGCCTTTTGGCCCCTCAGGGAAACCCTGGCCTCTTACCAGACAGCCAGACTCAGATGGCCAGCACATGTTTTTTGAGTGAAACTCCTGGGGGTCCCTCAGCCAAGCAGCCAGCACAATCCTTTATGGGGCTCATTGAGGCCACCCCAAAACTGAAGCCATGTCTTTTCCTCATGCAACTTGGAATAGGGAAGAAGATATTTCAGACTGTACAAACCACCACTAGCTGTGAAGCTGGGCTCTGACTTGGGGGAGCAGACAGGAACCTATTTCTGAGACTTTTCATTGGTTAACAGCTTCCATCATGCCCAGTTCTCTAATGACCATGTCCCACCGATCTCTGGGTACACAAAAGGCCAGCCTGGCTTCTGATTTTTCTGGGCTGGAAGATGAGAGTGGCTTCCAAACAGGAAAGTTGGTGACCAAGCCTAGGAGAGCCTAGACTTTTTACGAAAACTCTCTTTTCTCTTTATGTGATATAAAAGAAAATACTAAAATCAGTTTTTTTCTCTCACCCTAATTTACTTCCTCCTCACAGCCCCCACCCAGCCACCCACACACACAGACTCCAAATTCTGAGCCTTTACCTTTTTAAGAACTGGGAAGTTCTGAGTGGAAAAGGGAAATGGAAGGAGAAGAGGAAGGTCTTGGGGAGTTTTCTGTCTACCTCATGGGGACATAAAAACCCAGGAGGACTGGAAAGTAGACAAAAGGGTGGGAAGAAATCTGATGGGGGGGGACTGCCCCTGGAGCCATGAGTTGTTTACTTCTCATTTAAAATACAACTCCCCCAAGCAGGAAGTTACTGCAAACAAGTATCAATAATGAATGAATCTCCTGTAATAAAATACTTACATAATTAGCACAAGTCAAGTGGTTGCATTATGTTAACCTTTTGCAATTCTGAGCTGGAAAAATTTGCTCCAGAAATCCTCAGAATGCCGTTTTCATTCTCCAGAGAGAGTGAGAGCCAAGCCCTCACCCAGCCTTCCACTCTATTATGATATGGTTTTCCATTTCTGAACCAGAACATAAGTACTTCTGAAATATAACAGAAAACTCTCTTTGGTGAATTCAGAACACTCATTAACATTCAGTTTTAAGTGAATGTTAACAGTAAATAAAGAAATCTCTTGATTGTAATAGTAGTAACAAAGCAATAATTACCCAGTAGGTGGTCATCAGTAATGATAAATGTATCATTATTACTGTGTGAGTCTGGGAACTCGGTTTTGGAAACTACTTCAGACTTTTTAGTAGTATGGCTGGTTACAAAGCATTTCTTAGCCTGCAAAAGCCATATAATTTTATACACAATTTAGGTGAAAATAAATTTAAATCTGTATATTACATTTTTAATTTCAAGTTAGTAATTAAAGTTGGTTCATTATATCTCCTCTGAAACCCTCAGTGCTCATCTCTATGGTTTGTTTGTACAATTTGTTTCTAAGACACCCAAGGTTACATCGTTCTAAAAGATGGAAAATTTAATTATTTGCCAGCGTTAAGAGTTTGCCGACAATATCATAATGCATCTTGAAAAAGTTTTGGGATGGTATTGCCTTTGGTCTGGCTAGCTAAATCATTCTGAACCCCTAAGCCTCATGAAGGAAACCTTTTTTGTTAGTTAAAAAAATGTTACTTTTAAATATATAAAAATAGAGACATTTCTCTCAATATTTTCTCACAGTATTCACTGGTTGCTATATTTTCAGGAAAAAATCAGTAAGTCAGATTTCTACCCTACTCTTCCCTGGGGTTTATTTTGCTAATATCTAATTTCACCTTTTGCTACCATTGAGTTAACGTCTGCAGACAGGAGGAAAGCTTAAGGCATGTTGCTTATTGGGCAGCCAGATAGCACATGATAGTTTAATAGTGTATTAGCTAATGGGATCAGGCTTGATGGCAAAGTCAAAAAAAATTTCAGATGAGGGGGGCAGGGTGGGAAGAGAGCAGGAGAAGAAAAAAGGCCTTCATTTCCCTAGGAAATCAAACCCAATGTTCCTTCCACCATTGTCAGCTGGGGAGATGTTAAATGCACATCTATGTCATTTTCTCTCTTGTGACATGTCAACAGACAATTTTCACCCCTCCCCCCTACTTCTACTCCTATGCCTCCCCTCCCCAAGCTCAACCTCAGTTACTTCTTAAACAAATACCCATGCTTCCCTGAAACAAAAGACTAGTTACAAAATAAATTAAGCCCCAAGCCTCATTTCTTATTCTTAGTGATAGTCAGGGTCTTCCTACAATTAAAGACTCTTGCAGAAATCCACCCAAATACTTGCCTTGGTTTCCTCTCCCGCAATTTTTATTTCTTGCTCCACTTTCACCCTCTCCCCTGCTCCCTTTTTTTCCTCTGCCTTCTTTAGGAATGGCAATCAAAAAAGGCAAGCATCTTGCCTTGTTATTCATTATTGTAACAGCATCTTTGAGATGTATCTTTGCCAATGAAAACTCCATGTAGATGCCTGTTCTTTTGTTGTAGCAGCTTAGGTTATTCAGGAGCAGAGACAAAAGCCTGAAGTGATGTGATCTAAATGAGCTCCAGGGTTTTCCAGCTGGGACCACCTCCATTTCAAAGGACCCCCTCCTTCCCAACTATGGGGAGGAGGGGAGTGGAGGAGGCGGATAGAGAAGAGTCTGCATGCACAGAGGAAGAGAAAGGATAAAGGGGAATGGGAGAGAGCCTTGTGGGCTTATTTCTTGTGTCTGTGTCCCTCTTTGATGCACATTTACAGGTGTGTTTGGGGAGAGCACATGTCCATGGACATATGTCTGTTCTTAGGTATTTTGTGTGCCTTTGAGTTTTATCTCAATCAAGTAATATTTGCTGAGTGGTCATCAAGTACACAAAATTCATGTTCCATTCTGCATCTTATTACTTCTTGTAAACTATGCACACATGTGCATGCCTTGCTGGGTTTAAAGGTTTGGGGGGCGGCTTATGAAGAAATGTGGATTCTGTTATTCAAAGTCCAGCAGCACATGTTTCAATATGTCCCTGGCCTCTGTGAACTGGTAGAGCAAGAGCTTTCTCTGCCACTTACCCAAATGGAAGCTTTCTGTAGCAAAAGTATTTGTTGGAAGGGTAAGAAGGACACACTGATTCCCTTAGTCATTAGTCCATAAATCTGTGAGGGACTCAAGGGATTACTGGAGCAGGAATACAGTTCCTACAAAATGTGTTCCTTTTCCTGTCTCCTTCCCAATCCTGCTTTATATTTTCAGGTTTTGGGTCTCGTAGCACTTTTCTCAGGGTACTCTGGCCCCAGAAAAAGGAGTTCTTGTGTACAGACAATATTTCAGAGAAGACTGAAAGGTTATGAGTAAGTCACCAAATGTTCAGGAGGTCTTTCTCATTTCTCTCATGACTTCCACCATGGATGCATGTTTGATTTGTTCCTGATTCTTGGTTCACTTCCTATAACTCCAGCCAGGGCAATGGAGGGAAAGCCAAAGAGTATAAGCTGGGCTTGCCAGGCTGTGGAAAGTTCATTTGGGTGGAAAGGGAGAAGTGAGGGCTATCAGCAGTCATTATAATTATGGCCATTATCATGGCTAGTATCAATTTATTTAAAATGGACTAAGCAAACAATGGTTGGAGTTCTGGCCACCTGTGTACAAAATAGATGTAGATCAATTAGGGGTAGCATAAAGCACTAACGAGAAGGAATGAAGTTCCTCTCAGGAATTGTGTTCCCCGTCTGCCCACTACTAAGCTAAACTGTCCTTAATGCATTTTTTTTTTCCTGGAGCTGTTGAGGATTTCTAAAGTATCCTATGACAGGACAAACCTAGCTCTTGTCCCATTCTCTAAGGAAGGTACTTTTAAAGCTACTCTGTATTAAATGACTACAGTGTGCCCAGCACATTGCATGTGTTATCTTATTTAATTCTCACAACACCCCCTTGGGGTACGTGTCAACCTCCTCATTTTGCAGATGAAGAAACTGAGGCTTGGGGAGGTTTGGAATCTGAGCAGGATCCCACAGCTAGTAAGTGATCGGGAGATATTTGTATCCAGCTTCATCTGACTCCCAATCCCTTGAACTTTCTGATATACCAAGATTCTCCTCTGTGCAGTGTCCCTATTGGTTATGTCAGACTTCAGTTTCTCTCAGGACCATATAGGTCTCTTTCTTTGCAGACTTGGGACTGACAAGGAAACCACTTCTTGCCCTACCTGATGCAGAAATACCAATACCAGGGACATAAGACAAGACAGTAATATTTCTGTGTAAGAACTGAGGCCTGAGTAAGAGGGAATAGGTGAGCGGATGGACGCTATTTCTTTGATCTGTAACTGTTATGGGTTCTCCAGGTACCAGGGTGGGAGTGGGAGGAGAAGGAATATCTGGAGTTTCCGGTTGTAACGAATTCATATTAGGGCCTTTATCTTCCTTGCTGTCAATGCAAAAACAGGGGAAAGGAGGCTGGATTTCACAGTCCTTGGAGATTGGGGCACGTGTAGCAGAAGTAGCAGAAAGCAAAAGAGTGTGGTTCTGTATCACCGTTGCCTGCCTATTAAGTTTTCGAGGTAAGGGAAGACTCCGAACCTGAACCAGGAGCCGAATCCAGGCCTCCAATGGTTACGGGAGGTAACAGAAGGGCCTCGAACGCAGTAGGATCCGCTACGCCTTACAGCGATGCTCCGCGGCAGCACCGCAGACAGCTCCCGCCTCGGCTCTCGCTTCTGGCGCGCACCCCGCAGGGCACACGGCCGCAGCTCCGCAATCGACTACGCCAAAGCAGAGACGCAGGGTTCTGCCCTGTCTCGGGCTTGGAGTCGCATCAACCAATTATTAAAAGCCGTAGCTAGAAATGCCATCCCCGCTGCCGCGCTCGCCGCGTGCGCCTGCATCCAGGAGTCGCCGCTGTAGTTCCGAGGGGGGAAGCTGGGTTTGTGGTTTTCCTTTGGGTCCGGTGTCTGGCCTCCCTTACCTGTCCCTGGTCTGGGTGAACCGCAGCCGCTCGGAACGGAGATAGGAGTGGAAATGCTCTCCTCCATGCGGCGATAGATCATGTAAACGGGTGACACCATTTTAACCAATAAAACTATTCGAATCAATTAGCTGGCTGAGGCGAGTCCCGACGTGTAAAACACATGTCAGCTCGAAGAGGAAAACGTTGATTAACTCGGCCGGGACCTGCCGCCTCCCGTCACTGCCAGCTCCTTCTTGAGCACGCGGGGATCCAAGGGGCCCCAAGACAGGGACTGGCAGAGGTGAGGCGCCCCTGGTTCGGGGGAGGAAAATGGTAGGGCTGCGTAGGAAAAGCAGGAAATTTGTTCAAACTGAGGAGAAAGCAAAAGGCCAGAGGGATTCGTGGGTAGCAAAAAGTTGCTCACAGACTCAAAAAATATAAGTAGGCTTTCGCTGACCAGTTCCGGTCTCCAGGTAGGGAGGATTTTCCGGGAACATGGGGTCTGCTTTGAACAACTGTTCTCTAATATTAATGACCCTCACTCTCCGAAAATATAATTAGCCTGACCACCCAAACAAGCACCTCAGTCTCGGTGGGGAAATAAAATACTTCACTACTCTTAGAATTATTTTTGTGAAAGTGTTTAACCTAACACCACACATTCCTCTTTCCAGTGAGACTTTTTTTTGCATTAAAAAATAATCACAGGTTTATATGAGTCACAATAAGCCCCCAAAGTAATGTGTGTTTATCTTTAAAGCTTCGGGTAACTAGGAGACCTGACCGCAGGTATCACTCAGGGGTGGATTCGCTCCTCAGGGTAGCCTGGGAAAGGAGGGAAGGCAAGGATTCCGCCCATTTCTCTCCTCAAAGAGAGATGTTTTTGAAGACATTTTTATTTTTTAAAAGTAGGGATCTGAAAGCCGAAGAGGAAGCTTTGGGGGCAAAGAAGTGAACTGCGCGATTAAAAGCGAGGCTCCCACGATGCTTGCTCCCCGGCAACCACCAGACTTCTCCCTGCGGTACATTAGCGAGGTGATGGGACTTCTCATTTCTTCCCGTTTTCAGTCTTAAAGAGACCTCATAAACAGACTTTCTTTCCACGTGGCTCAAGCTTTCTTCCTAGCAGCCCGGGAGCTGGGAAGTGTGGGCAAGCGGAGACCTCGTTTGGTGGGAGCCCCTGACACCAGAAAGGGGCGGGGGAGACGGGCAGAACCCGGTCTGGCCCTGGAACCTGCGGAAGGGTGCGGGGCCTCCAGCTTTCCGCGGGAAGGGATCTGTGGATAACAATGACGCTCGTTTGGCGAATGGGCTGGGCAGGCATAAAGCGTGAGTTTTCCTTTTTAGGATGGGAGACTTGCTGGGCACTGGGAAGGGAGCGCCTGTTGATTTCAGCCGCTTAGGACGGAGCCTGATTTGCGCCGCTAATGCTTTTGGAAACTGGGAAATAGGCGAAAAATTCTCACTGTCGCTCGAAACTTATGCCCAAAGAAACGTTATAATTTTCGTGGCTCTGAAATAGCGTTTTGGGGGTGTTGACTTAAAACAGCCACAACTCCTAAGTAACAAGCCCTTCAAGTGTCTGTACGACTGACTTTCCTCGGTTTTATTGACCTATGATGAAGGGTTAAGATTTCACATTTTGACTCTTGTACATAGCGTAGTTTATTGTTATATCAGATTCTTTGACAGAGTCTACTTGAGCTTCGGGTTCAGTAGAGTTTGTTCGATCATTTCCACAATGTAGCTACCCAACTCTAAACCTGTGTGTTTCACCAGGAGGCAGCTGAAAATTTAGCCATGGTAATAAAGGGAAAATTCAAAGGGTCCCCATCTCCATCCCCAGCAAGTATCCTTCGTAAGAAAGCTAAAGAGATGGCTATCTGTTCAAATAAATATCCAAATAGAGAGCTTCTTCCCTTTCTGATAAGCTAGCAAGTGGCTGGTGTGACTTACCAGCTGGTCAATTATGAGACAATATATGGACACCTCACCAATATCCTAGGATGTGCCTGACTTTAGGGAAATTCTGGGGAATGGTTCCTTCTCATCCCAATTGTCATTTTTTAAGATATCCCCACATGGTTTCCTGTGAAAGTTACTTCTCTAGGGGAATTGGCAACTTGCTGGAAGGCAGTCAGGGTTAGGGACCTGCCTGCTTTTCTGCCCCACCCTTTTCTTGTGGGGTCTTAAAAAAGGGGATAACTATTTTGAGTGAAGTTGAGGGATGAGTGTACAGATGTACACACTGGGGCCCCACTTTATAAAATAGAAAAGGCTGCAGAAACTCTCTGCATTCTTGTCCTAAAAAGGAAATTTGTATGTAAAAGTGGACGAACTCTTCATGCTTCCTTCCAAATTTCCATATTGAGCATTCGAGGCAGACACTCCCCCCCCTTTTTTTCATTTCAGTGTTTCCAACGAGGGGCTGAAGCTAGTCTAGTCTCCAGCTGACTGTCGTTTCTATGTCTTCCGAGACACAGTGAGGCTATTGGTTTGGCCCATACTAGAAGGATCATTCAAGAGGGAGGGGGCTCAGAGAGATGAGAGGAGGGGACAATAATGGGCAGGGATACAGTTAATTTGGAGGCGCCCTTCCAGAATCCAGGGCCTCCAGGAGCCAGGTCCCCGGAATGCAAGCCGACTGTTCGGTTTTCCATTCCTAAATCAGATCTGTGATTCCAACATCATTCGCGCGTTTTGTTTTGGGGTTGGAAAGGTTGTTGTCAATTGCGCTTTGGTTAAGTGGTGGCAGCTTTCGTGCCAGCTGAAAAAGGATCTCGATCTACTTGGTCTCGTTTTCGCTCTCCCCCTCCCTCCCTGTAACATGCCAGCCCTTTAAAGTGGAGTGTCAGGGAGACGGTGACGTCATCCTGCCCGCTGGGTGGCGTCCCCTCGGTCCGACACGAGTTCAGAGACAGAGAAAGGCGCTGTCAGACTGTTCTCCACCTGGGGCTCGCTTACCGCGCGGGTTTCGGCTCGCCCACGCTTTCTGCGGTCAAGGGGACGCCCAGCTGCCATGCCGGCGCCATTCTACCCCCCGACTGGGTTTCGAGCGCCGTTAGCGCCAACGAAGGGCTGATCTTCGCGCGCAGCCCACCAGAGTCCCGCCGGTTGGATTCGAGGACTCGTTTGGATGCTTCGCTTCCGAGCGCCCTCGGAAGATGGGCCGGCAGCCACGCGCTTAAAGACACGTAGGGGTTACCAGGTACTGCTGCTACCGGCCGGCTCTGACTCGGCACAGAGCTCGCTGTTCACTGTTTGAGCTCCCCAGCGGTGGGGTTTCCCCGGTTCGGTTGAGGTACAAGGGCGGGCTTCAATGCTGGTTGGTTTGGGGGCCAGAAGAGTTAAGTTGCAGGGGTCATTGGCTCATGAATCGGATAGGGAAGTTCGCTAGCCTCCTTTCCTCAGTTTAACTAACTTTTTATTCTCTTCTCCCCTCACTCCCTTAAAAAATTCCTAAACTGAAACCTCTTATTTGTGCTTCTGCTCTGACGGGACTTTCTGGGAGGATTCGGGGTGAAGTGGAGGACACCCATGAGGCGACACTGTGCTGCACGGGCTAAGGCTGCTAAGGCTGCCCGTCCCTAACGCACAGCCAGCTTCGCACCCGGGCCCGGCTCGCTGTGCACGTTGTTTGGAGGCGAGAGCTCACATTATCCCAAGATCTTATTAAGAATCTTTTTGGGAGGCAATGAGCATTGAAGGGCCATTTGGCGAAGCTAAGGCTTGTTGTATCGGGGCCAGGTATCGCTGTGCCTTGAACTGCCATTTAATGCCCTGTCCCCTGGAAATATTGTTCCTGATCCATCCGAAGTGACAAACCAGCCTCTTGTCTCGTTTGACAGCGTCGAGGTTTGTTCAGGCTTCCTGGAGGCCGCCGAAAGTAATGAGAGCTGAGGATCCAGAGGGCAGCAGGGCAAAGGCATCAGGATAAACGTCGCAGGATCCCAGAAAGGGCACAGATATGGCAATTTGGGTGATGGGGTAGCATAGCGTATCCTTTGAAATTGCCGTAGTAACAAACTCCAGGGCACTTTGGCCGAGGGTGGTGATACTATCACCACTGGGTGATTTTCCAGGGTAAGAGATGGTCTTGGGCGCTTCCCTCAGCCTGTCACTGTGAAAAGGTCACTGTTTTCCAAAAGCATGAGCCAAACCACTTTGCTTGATTTGACTCAATAGCATTGTCACAAAGGGTCCTTTTGCTTGTTTTTTTTTTTCTGTATTTTCGATGTACCTGGATATTCTCCTGTTGTAACACTTTGACCAGAGAAGAAATTAGGAATTTTACCACAGGCCCAACCTGGGGCTTCCATTTTCAATCTTCCCACAGAATATCTATACCTTGGGATGCTTTTTCCCTCATACAGAAAGGTACAGATTTAGATCAGAAAAATATGCCACCTTACAACTAAACTTGCTATTTAAGTCCCCCCAGTAAAAATCTTCAAGAATTGCTAGTTTCTTTGCATCGTTTCTGGACTTAGTGCACTTCTGCCCATATTTACTTGTTCATGGACATGGAAATGACAGGAAAACATTTTTAAAATATCACAAGTCTTCAACTTCATCTTTTTAAGCCACCTATCTGGGGCCAGAACCACCAGTTCAGAAAGCAGGTTTTTGAAAAACTGAAAATGAAACACCTTATTTTGGTGCAATCATTTATATGGCTCTGTACATTTTTCCACCTTTCAAAAAAATTCTAATTTTTAAGAAAAGTATCTAATGTTGAGGATGGGGAGAAGGGGATTTGTTTTGCTTTAATGAGCTCCATCTCACCGAGTACTGAATTTTCACAAGGAAACCTCAGATACCACAAAAAATCACTTTTTAAAAAAGGTTTGGGTATATTTTTAAAAACCAAAATCAATCTATTTTCGAGCAAATGCAAATGGGCCCTATCTTTATAGCTGTGCTTCAATGGCTAAGTCCCAGTTTCCCATAACTTTTATAACCTATACTAGTTAGAACTGTCGTCACTACTTTCTAATTTATAGTGGACATGCCATTTTTCTCCAACAGCTTCTATAAATCCAAGGAAAGGACGTGAGTTTCTTAAGAATTGACTGCTTAAAAAAAAAAAACTAAAACATAATTTGCTTTGGATGTTCAGAAAAGAAAAAAGTACCTCTAAATCCCTTTTTCGTGGCTTTCTAAGGGGTAACCTTGAAGGAAATTGAGAAATGAATTTTTTGCTTCTGAAACTTGGTCCCTGTGCAGATAATAATCGTGTCTTAACCAAAGCAAGGAAGTTATGATAATTCTTCAATTAGTCAACACTTTTTCCTTTCTCTTTCAGTCTCCAAGGCAGACCCGGAGGGCTCGGCCCGGGGTTCCGCGGCGGAGGAGATGGCTTCCAGCCCACTGCCGGGGCCCAACGACATCCTGCTGGCGTCGCCGTCGAGCGCCTTCCAGCCGGATGCGCTGAGCCAGCCGCGGCCGGGCCACGCCAACCTCAAACCCAACCAGGTGGGCCAGGTGATCCTCTACGGCATTCCCATCGTGTCGTTGGTGATCGACGGGCAGGAGCGCCTGTGCCTGGCGCAGATCTCCAACACCCTCCTCAAGAACTTCAGCTACAACGAGATCCACAACCGCCGCGTGGCGCTGGGCATCACGTGCGTGCAGTGCACGCCGGTGCAGCTGGAGATCCTGCGGCGCGCCGGGGCCATGCCCATCTCATCGCGCCGCTGCGGCATGATCACCAAGCGTGAAGCCGAGCGCCTGTGTAAATCGTTCCTGGGCGAAAACCGGCCGCCCAAGTTGCCGGACAACTTCGCCTTCGACGTGTCGCACGAGTGCGCCTGGGGCTGCCGCGGCAGCTTCATCCCCGCGCGCTACAATAGTTCGCGCGCCAAATGCATCAAGTGCAGCTACTGCAACATGTACTTCTCTCCCAACAAATTTATCTTTCACTCTCACCGCACGCCCGACGCCAAGTACACTCAGCCAGACGCAGCCAACTTCAACTCGTGGCGCCGCCATCTCAAGCTCACTGACAAGAGCCCCCAAGACGAGCTAGTCTTCGCCTGGGAAGACGTCAAGGCCATGTTCAATGGCGGCAGCCGCAAGCGCGCACTGCCCCAGCCCGGCACGCACCCCGCCTGCCACCCGCTCAATTCCGTCAAGGCGGCTGCGGTGGCGGCGGCGGCGGCTGTGGCCGGGGGCGGGGGGCTGCTGGGCCCGCACCTGCTGGGGGCGCCGCCGCCGCCGCCGCCGCCGCCGCCCCCAACCCTCGCGGAGCTGGCCGGCGCGCCGCACGCCCATCACAAACGGCCGCGCTTCGACGACGACGACGACTCGCTGCAGGAGGCTGCTGTCGTAGCCGCCGCCAGCCTCTCAGCAGCCGCCGCCAGCCTCTCCGGGGTGGGCGGGGGCGGCTCCGGGGGCGGCTGCGTGACGGGCGTCGGCGTCGGCGCTGGGCCCGGCACGGCGGCGGGCGCCAAAGGCCCGCGCAGCTACCCAGTTATCCCGGTGCCCAGCAAGGGCTCGTTCGGGGGCGTGTTGCAGAAGTTCCCAGGCTGTGGGGGGCTCTTTCCACACCCCTACACCTTTCCGGCCGCAGCAGCCGCCTTCGGCCTGTGCCACAAGAAGGAGGACGCGGGCGCCGTGTCCGAGGCCTTAGCGGGAGCGGGCGGCGGAAGCGCGGCGCCCAAGGCCGGGTTATCGGGCCTCTTTTGGCCTGCGGGGCGCAAGGACGCCTTCTACCCGCCTTTCTGCATGTTCTGGCCTCCGCGGACCCCCGGTGGGCTTCCCGTGCCCACATACCTACAGCCCCCGCCACAACCTCCCTCGGCGCTCGGCTGCGCGCTTGGCGACAGTCCCGCCCTGCTGCGCCAGGCCTTTCTTGACTTGGCCGAGCCGGGCGGCGCGGGAGCGAGCGCCGACGCTGCGCCCCCGCTGGGCCAGCCCCCTCCAGTCGTGGCCAACTGCAGGGGCTCGGGCCCACCGCCTCCCGCGGGAAGCTCAGGAGCTCGCGACGCGCTCTTTGAGTCGCCCCCGGGTGGCAGCGGCGGGGACTGCAGCGCGGGCTCCACACCCCCAGCCGACCCCGGAGCCACATCCGGGACAGGGGCCTCTGTTGCTGGAGCCGGCCCGACGGGCACCCGGCTGCCCGCTCCCCACCATCCGCACCTACTGGAGGGGCGCAAGGCCGGCGGTGGCGGCTACCACCATTCGAGCGCCTTCCGGCCGGTGGGCGGCAAGGACGACGCGGAGAGCCTGGCCAAGCTGCACGGGGCGTCGGCGAGCGCGCCGCACGCGGCCGAAGCCCACCACCACCATCACCATCACCATCCTCACCACCACCCTCACCCCCCGCAGCCGCCGTCGCCGCTGCTGCTGCCGCCTCCACAGCCAGACGAGCCGGGCTCTGAGCGTCACCACCCGGTGCCGCCGCCCCCGCCGGCTCCGCAGCCACACCACCGAGGCCTTCTGTCCCCCGGGGGCACCAGCTGCAGCTACCCCAGTGAGGACAGCTCCGAGGACGAAGACGACGAGGAAGAGGAGCAGGAGGTGGACGTGGAGGGCCACAAGCCCCCCGAGGGCGAGGAAGAGGAGGAGGAAAGCCGAGACCCCGAAGACGACGAGGAGGAAGACGAGGAGTCCCGGGTCCTACTAGGGGACCCCTTAGTCGGGGGCGGCCGGTTCCTCCAGGGCCGAGGGCTGTCGGAGAAGGGGAGCAGCCGGGACCGCGGGCCGGCCGCCGCGGGCGCTTTCCCACTCGCCCTGAACTCCTCCAGGCTGCTGCAGGAGGACAGGAAACTGAGTGACCCCGGCGGCGCGGATCTGGCCCCGCCCCCACCTCCACCCCTGGCCCCCCAGAAAGCGAGCCCGGGCAGCCCTGTCCACCATCCATCACTGGAGGAGCAGCCCTCCTACAAAGATGTAAATATCCCCTTTAGGCTCCTTCAAGCTAATTATTATTATTTAAATGCACCTTTAGGCTGAATGGGTTACATATGCGCAGGAAAGATGAATCACCAGATTTCCCCACAGAAATGAAATATTCAATGTGTTTGAGAGGGCTGTTTTCTGCCAATGGTCCTCCAGAAAAATGTGGTTTCTAGTCTTTCTTATAAAACCTTCCAAAGGTTTTGGGACCTGCCTTTCCTCTTATGTTTAACTTGGCTGATTATAGAAGTTGAAAAAGATTCCTTAACTGACTAGTCTTTTCTTAATCCAAAATTCCTTTTGCCCCCCCCAACTGAGCACAATCCCCCCCCAAAAAAGCGGTGGGACTATAAAACTGGAGCCGTTTGAAAAATCTAATCCCCTTTCTCCTCTATAGGTCAATGCCTCCTCACAATAGGGCTAATAAATGATTGAAAATCATTTTCAAAAGCTAAATTTAAACTGTAAGGTTGGAACCCCAGAGTTCACATCTGTAAGATGTCCAGTAAAACAAAAGGCATGCTCTTCAGCCAGACTTCCAAACCAACATGGAAGTGCTAGCCAGGACCTTTGAGAGACCAAAGTTAAAATTAAAGGGTTCCACATTCAGTGTTCACTCACGTGTGCATAGAAAACACGCTCCAAGACTTCCGAGTGAAGTTAATCTGTCCTGACAGTGTAGATTTGTCAAATAATGTGGCATGTATATTTACAGAGCATAAGGTAGAAATATTTTAATTAATCCGTAATACTTCTTAAAGAATACTGTCGGTACATGTAGTCACACACACTTGTATTTAAATACAAAAACTATTCAAGGAAGATAATCATCAAAAAATGATGTCTCCTGAGGCTCCATGGAGTCACTTTTATTGATGCTTCTTCCTGCTGACTGTTGATATTAGCATATGGTTTGATCCAGGCATTGATTTGTGTGTCTAATTCTTCTCCACACAGGATCAGAAAGCTAAGGAAAATAACCAAGTTATTTTGTCCACAAAGGAAGACAGCAGCTTTTCAGGTAACAAAATTAAAAATTAAAAAATTGAAAAAAAAGAGCCAACACTCTTTTCTGCATTTAACCATTTCTTTAAGACTTAAACCCAGCCTGCCCCTGCCATCACCATTCTGTGGGTTTTCATCCACTGATTTTTTTGGGGGGTGGGGGGGCAGGATAACACAGTTTATATCTTAAAGGACAGCATTTTTCTAGTTACCAAAGAATGACAGTTTTCCAAATAAAAGTGTCATTGCTCCCAATCTCAGTGTACCTCTTTGTATTTAAATATCAGCACTCTAAATATGCAAATATATAAATACGTGTTAAAACTCTTGGATGTCTTTGTATACCACTTGTCAGTATGACCATGTGTAGATTGTGTGTTTTGTTTTGGTTCTAGATAAGAACAAGGAGCATAGCTTTTTCATCACAGATTCTGAGGCTTCTGGAGGAGATTTTTGGAGAGAAAGACCAGGTAGGCTGGGGACACATATGAGGGATGAATAGTCAGATGACAGAGAGAGGGGCTGAAATTCATAATCAAAAGACTGAATATTTAGTACAAGGGTAAAGACAAAAAAAAATCCCTAGTAGATATAACTAAGAAAAACACAAATGGGAAAGCAGTGACATTAATAGCAATAAGATTATTAATTGCTGGGCATATTTCAGAAGAAAATTCAGAAATATATCAGGTTTCACAATGAAACAGGCTGGAAAAGCATAAAATGACAATAATTGAAATGTTCTCTTAGAAACCTTCCATTAAAAAGGATCACAGCTTATTGCTTTTAATATCTGTCAGAAAGACATTAAAGGTGTTTTATGACATCTATGCCAACATTTATATTATCTCCATGATAATGATCTCTACACAAAATGTATAATACATTTACAAAAATTACATTATACAAATTAAATGAAACCACCTTTTACTGATTGCTAAATGTCTCCAAGGGGTTTGGGAAAGACGTGATTAGAAGTTTTGATACTAAGTTGTCTATTGCAAGTGTCTTAAGGAGAGGGTTTTGTTTCTTGGGAAAAAGGAATCTAATTTTCCATTTATGTAATGCAAACTGCCTTGGCTTTGACTATTCACGGTTAATTGACTGTCAAACGAGGTTGTTATCCTGCGGCAATGTCTGCAAATTTGCCTGTCAAATGAGACAGAGAGAGCAAGCTAGGAAGTGAGAGAGAGGGAGAAAAAGTGGTATAGGGAGCACAAATAAAGAAAATAGGATCTTAAAGGAATCTTATATAACAGCAAAGTACAATGAAGAAGGTCTGTAAACCTTTGCTTTTATTTTCTCATAAAGGAAACTTCATCTCAATATTTTAAACTGCAAAAGGCAAATACCCATTTTAATGAATAAAGAAAAAATAATAGCTTTATATATTATGGGAGGAAAGCTTTATACATCATCAGATAATATTTCCAAATTATTTCATTAATACATTCTATAAACATTGATTAGCATCCAATTTGGTTGACAATGCTAGGGAGTTACTAAGAATTTTGTTGTATATCATTGGTTAGTGGCCACATCAAGTCTACTTAAAATATTGCATTTACCAGTTTTAAATGTTTTATTATTATCACTTCTGCACATTAAAGCCTTGTGCCATTTGAAAATTCATAAAATACCTTTCTCAAATTTGCTGTGTGTCCACTATGATAAAATTGTAAAATGTCAACTTTCCCATTGCAGTCTAAAGTCACAAAGGCAACTACTATGATATTTCACAAAATTGAGCCAGAAATGGAAAGAATTGCTGCCAACAGATTTCTGATGGGTTTGCACACACTCACAAAAGGATTTATAATTCTGTTCAATTGATTCCATATCTAGCCATTTCCCAGACATTTCTAGTCAATTGCTTTTGTTTGTTTGATATGTGTAGAAATTAACAGCAACTGGAAACAACCCATTCATGAGTATGAGGAAACAATTTTAGAGACATCCCTTAGCCCCAGATTAAATCATATTTAGCAGCTCTGTGTAGCTAAAAATAGATTTAAAAGTAGCCCAATTTCTCCCATGCCTGGAAACCACAAATGGGGAGTCTATGTGTACTCTAGTGAATGCAAATTAACTCAGGCTGTTTCAGCAGCTGAAGTGGATCAGAGACCTTTGCTCAGTCTGTGTTGTGCAACCAGTGAGCACTTGGAGAATTCCCATTCCTCTCTACCAAAATAGATAAAGCTCAGAAAGAGAGTTTAAAAGCTATCACATCGTAGTGGCATTGTTAATAACTTACTTAATTTGGGGGGGGTTATTTGATTTTGTTTTATTTTGTCTATGACCCTATTTTATGAGCAGCCTCTATAAAGCCCAAAGTCCAATAAAATGAGGAAACTTGCATTTACCAGTGACTATGTATATATTTTTAATAAAGTCACTTATTCACAGGCAGTACATGGGCCCCACTCTTCACTTACTAATCATAAGGCAGATATAGATTGTTCGTAAATAAAAATTAATAATTAAAAATAGATTGAAATTTAATATTGCTTGTTAAAATCAGTATATTGTAATTTATATGCATTAATTGTAAGGTTGTTTTTGACTGCCTAAATTTAGAGGTTTTTATTTTGGAGTTGGCTGTTGGTGATATTAAAGTTCAAATTATAAATACATGTATTTAATGTGAAATAGCACATTTAAAGAGTAATGCACACCAACTTTGTAATTCATTTAGCTATTAGGGAAATAGAAATCATCATAAGTCTGCTGCGCTACAAATCTTACTCTATTTGGGTGCAAATTCTGAAGGAAATAAAAATAAGATTTTGTAAATATTCTATAAAACATGTAAAATGTGCATAGCTTTTCAAGAGGTAACTGATTTGTGCAAAACTATGGGATGATTTGATGTTTACATTTCTAAATTTAAAAGATTTTCCCTAGATTTTATGAGAGAACCCAAATTCCGCAATCTGAAATCATTTCTCTTTAGGAACTTTCATTTCCTACATTGCACTTAACAGAAAATACTCATAATGTTTATAAACGTTTTGAGTTAACATTTCCACAATTGTGCATACCCTAACAAAATCTAAATATATTAGAACATGCTGATTCCTTCACAGAATTATGTTCTCTTCATTTCATGTATGTTAATAGTCTCTGTGGATTTGTTAAAAACTGAATTTCTCCTCTTTATCTTCCTCTGATTTGGATGGCTAGGCTGGTTCCATTTGAAAGCAAATTCCTGGCCTTGGCTTCCCCACCCTTAGTAAATCCAGTAAACATTGAAAAGTCATCAGAACCCCAAGAATGATGGCAGGAGTGGATAGAAATCTCAGAATCTAGTGTTCATCAAAAAGGAAATACTAATGTTAAAAGGAAGTAAATAAAAATATGGTCAGGATCATTGTGCATGTAAAAATTCTATTGTGCCTGGCGGTCAGGGTAGCACAGTCAATAGTCACGTTGGTAATAACACCTGGTCATGCTATTGATATATTATTGATATATTACTAGTCCGTTCCTCACAATAATTAAGTTGATACAGATTCCCAGAGAAACTTGTTCTTCACTGATTTTTCATATTACAATTTTATTCTCATATTATTCAGGGAAGTATATAGGTACAATAGCAGATTAAACGTTCTTATTATCCTGCATTGAATGGAAGACAGGTGGGGCGTGGGAGGGGGTGCAAACACATTGTTGAAACAAACAAATGTTCAGATGAAGGATATAATCTGTGAAATTATTTTGGAAACTTAGGTCACAAGAACTTCATCTGAGCATAAGGAGATGCTGTTTGAAACACCAAAAAAGTGTTTAAAGGGTTTTGAGTTCTTGTGGGACTGAACTTAGTGTAACTTCATCTGTACTTGCCTGCAGAAAAGATTAGCTAGTGGTCTTCATGTTGAAATTCACATATGAGGAAATCTGAGTAAGCACCCAGTTGGCCTGTTTTTTTATATTAACTTATTTGCTCGTGGTCAGAATCAAAAGATTCATTCATGTGACCAAGTGTCAAAAATCCAGATGAGCCAAAGAGATGAATACTTGTCATTTTCTACTCGGGCGTGGTAGCAGCAGAATGTCTTATTCTGTACTCTCTGCTCAATGGGAAGACTTCCTTGTAGCAACTATTAACTTCAACCTCTACGTGATAGCATGCATTTGCTTATTTACTCATTTATTCCACACATTTTCAAATGCCTACTGTGCGCTGGGTACTTTGTTTGCTAGGCTCTGTGGATTCAGAGACAGAATCAACACCAGTCCCTGCCTAAAGTTGTTTCCAGTC
>PVKY010001977.1:0-28286 GCA_004027775.1 Bradypus variegatus | reverse complement strand
GGGTGGGCCCTAAATGCAGCCATAAGTGTCCTTACAAGAGGGGGGCGGACGGGCTCTCACAGGCTGGGGAGACGGCCACAGGCCCACAGCAGGGAGGGGAGTGTCTGGGCCCCGAGCCAGGGGCGGCAGCCACAGAAACCACAGGAGCCAGGAGCGGGTCTTCCCAAGAGCCTCTGGGGCAAGTGTGGCCTGCTGACCCCTACCTCTCGGCCCAGCGAGGCCGATTCGGGCCTCTCGCCTCCAGAACTGGGGGAGATTTAAGCCGCCCGGTTTGTGGCCAGGGGCAAGGCCGGCAGAGGAAATTGCGAGCCGGGCGGTGGCGCTCACCACAAAGGGAACGTCCTCTTCTTGTCCCGGCCCATGCGGTTCCTGTTGATGGTGGTGGAGCAGGGCACGGCGTCCAGGTGGTGGGAGCTGTTGGGCAGCGTGGGCACCCACTGGCTGCTCCTCTTCGCCTTCTGCTCCCTGGGGAAACGTGGGAGAGCCCACCCCGGTCAATCCAGGAGCCCAGGTCGGCTCCCCATCCTCCGGGGGCCCTTGGTGACGGCCTCTGTGCACCCCAACTCCGGGAGGGTGCCCACCCCGGGCTCTCTTTCTCCGACACCTACCCAGAGGTGCTCTGGGCAAGGGGAAGGGCTCCGAGGCACCAAGGCCACCGCAGTGCAGCTCCCAGCCCTGGGCCGGGACACGATGCCAAGGGTCGGGTTTGCTCCAACAGCAGCCGCAGGCCCTTCTGCAGGGAAGGCTTCCCGGAGTGGGCACTGGGATGGATGGTTAGACACCAAGAAGGGGTTCACTGGGGGATGAGCGAAGGAAAGGCAGAAGGAGAGAGCTGCGAACAGATGGTGGGGAAGAGGGCCTGGGCAGTGGCCCCAGATCACACAGAGGAGAGACTGTGCACACACCCGGAGAAACCTGGGTTTACTGGGAGTCCCTGAAGGGCTTGGAGGGGTGAGGAAACCCGATCAGACTCTTAGGACGGCGCATGTGCCGTCCTGAGACGGCCCCGGAGCTTTCAGACCAGCAGAGACGAGAAGACGTTATTCAGAAATACGTTATAGAAAAAGTGACCAAGTAATCTGATAAAGAGTTCACTTTTTCCTCCCAGTTACGGGTTGCTTTCTCTACTAGGAAAGCCCCTAAGCTATTTTAAGCTGCGGTTCCAGGGTCGGGGTTGCTGAGGGAGGCACCCGTGCTCCCACTGGCTCCGGGCGGCCATTTGTCACCCTTGGGTTCCCCCTGCCCTGCTCAGAGTATGGCCAGTGCAAGGGTGACTGCACCATGATCATCTTTATATCTCTAAGACCGACACGATGCCTCCTTCCATAACTGTTTGCTATAATTCGGAGAAAGTGATCACGATTCATTTCCGGTCACCTCCGCCAGGGCCCTCTGAGGAAGCCTGCGGGGAAGCTGGGATTTTCCCTTCCACGGGGTGGCGGAGGGCAGAGGTGGCAGCCGGACCTGCCTGGGTCCGGGCCCCCTAACCTCCTCCATCTGGGGCTGCCACCCCTCGGATGCTGAGGTCTGGGATCACCCCTGGACAGTGGGTCAGGGCAGGGAGGAATCACCGTATCCATCGTGGCCAGGATCAGATCAGCTCTCACGTACTGCATGTCTTGCTCTGATCTTTTCATTGGCCTTGGCCTTAAACCTGAGCCCTGGGGAAGCGGGGAAGTCAGAGCTAATTGGGGCAGGGGTTAAGGGTTAAGGGCTGGAGCGGCAAGGCCAGGGGCTCCCCGTCACAGCCCATCTAGGTGGGTTGTCCCTCTCCCTGGCTGTACGTGTTAAGCAGCAAATCCCCAAGCCCCACCAGAACCCAGCGCCGACCCTCTCTGCAGAAGGGCCCGGAACTGTGAGTTACCTACAGCTTCCACTGACTCTTCTGCATAGCTGGGTCTGCGTTTGGGAACCCCAGAGCTCCCTTCTGATCGGCCGTCCCCGCTGGGTTGCCCGGCCTGCCTCAGTGGCCTGGGTACCCTGTCTGTCCGCTCCCACTCCCTGGTCCACTTGCTTTCCTCTGCGAGACCCCCCTCTCCCCGGGACCCCCGGCCTGTCAGCAACTGCCAGGTGACAGGCTGAGCCAGGGCAGGGGCCACCAGTCCTCCCGCCGAGCTGCCTGAGTGGTGACACACACACATCTGCTTCCCTCGAGCCTCTGCCCCGTGGCTGCAGTCTGGCCTCCAGGGTCACGGGTTGTTCCTCTCCCCAGCTGGCCCTCATATGACACGATCATCAGGAGAGCGTTTATCGCCCTGTGAAAGGCTTCCCGGCTGACGTGTGCAGACTTGAAAGCCCCATCCATATGTACCTCATTTCCTTCGGAGACTTCCCTGGGAAGGGATTATGTTCCTACTGTGTCCCTTGGGGGAGGGAAGAATCCGCAAAGCACACATCTAAGAGCCTTGGCCACGCTGGCTGCGTACCACCTTTTTTTTTTTTTTTAATAAATCACAGCAAGTTGAGAAAAATTCCGGAAAGGAATGATTTTCTCTAATCACATCATCCTGTTTTGGTGTGATGTGCCCCAGGTTTTAGGCACATAAATGTATATTTTCCTCAGAGCTGAGAGCAGAATATAAGGAGTTGCTGTTTTCTGCTTGCTGGTCTCACTCCCGTGAGCCTCGTCTCGGGCTGGGACAGTCTGCTTCGGCCAGGACTTACCAGGGTGACTGTCGAGTGCAACAAAGCCACTGTACAAACTGCCTCGGCCTCTCCCGAGGGCTGGAGGCCTAAGTGGTGCCCTATTTCCCATGATCATTCACAAAGCCAGAAGGAACATCTCTGGGTGTCTGTCATTTTGTTTCTGTTCTTTTAAACCATTTCTTTGGGCCAAACTCCCAAAGGTAAAATTACTGTGCCAGAAAATTAAAGAATGTGTTATGTCCCAATGCTTTACAAAAAGACAAGGGACAGGCCAATTTCCATCACATTGTCCCCAATTCTCTATGCTGCTGCTTCAATTTTTTTTTTTTTTTTACTTTGGATTTTAAAAATTATACGTAAGGGCAGATATTCTTTCCTGCGTTGGTTTACTGTTTGTACTTCCAGGTGGGGATCATCCTTCAGCTACTTATATATTGTGTATCCACGTTTTTCTTATAAACCCGAATGGACTCTTTAGATAACACAGCAACGTCCCGCTCTGTCACTTGCCTCTAATTTTACCCTAAGTACTCTCTTAAAGGCTTAGGTTTTTATGCATTCGAGTCTGTTTCTTTTGTGACTTTATCTGTGCCACTTATTTTCTGGACAAATGGATCACACTTTTGAAGCATTCCCCAATGACTCCCCAGCCTCTGAGATGTTCTCGTGCTTCTTATAAATTCCAAAGATGCAGAAGAAGCTTAGAAACCTGGCCAAGACCATCTGGAAGCACAGTGGGCAAAGTGTTGAAGATGATTCCGTTCAGCTTAACCCTGATCAGTTCTCAGATGTGAAAAAAGGACCCGCGCCCCAGTGGGCTTTCCCCGGGGCAGGCACACGTTACCTGAGGTAGGTGGGGGGCTCCGTGCTGATGGAGACGGCCTTGTACTTCTCATCGTTGCCATCCAGAATCTCTTCCACCTCCGAGGCTTTTAGGAGAGTCACGCTGGTGGCCAGGGTGGTGTAGCCATGATCTGTAAGCAGAAGGCGTGGCCGTGAGCCCCCTGGGGCAGTGGCACCTGACAGCCAGCCAGTGAGAGCAGCACATCAAGGGGTCCTTGCAGGCAGGAGGTGGGAAAAGCGGGGTGTCAAACTCGCTACCGCCGAATGCTGGCCTCGTCCAAAAGGGCGACCTGCCCTGAGCACTTTGGCGCCCGGGTCCTACTGGGTCAGGGCCCTGGGAGCAATCTCGGGGCCCACTGGTCCGCGGAGCTCTTGCAGCTCTGGGGATGGGGGCAGCGACGGCACAGTCAGTGGGACCCGAGACGCCAGAACGGGGTCTCTAGGGTCCTCTTTCGGGGGGAAGGAAGGTTCCGGAACAATGCCACCAGTGGAAGGAGGTTTGACACCGCCGCGATCCGCCACACGAAGCAGAGTGGAGAGATGGAATGAAAGATGGGAAATGCTTTCTTTTAAAACAAGAGCCCAGAGAGTTTGAAAGTGCTGCTGCGCACCAAAGGTGGGTGGCCGTCTCCGTGGCCATCAAGAGGTGCTGTTTGGAAAGAGGACAGCAAAGAGGCGACTCAGGAGCTGCTCCCCTCTCCTGCAGAAATAAGTCGGTTATGGGGGCGAGGTCTCCAAAGCCCCAGGTGGGGCAGTCACCATGACTTCATTCTGGAACTTGCCAAGGGGAAACAAAGCCAGGAACTCGCTGTGTTAGTGGCTGGTGCGCCATTATTGTGGGGGGAAAAAGGAAACTTTTTAAGCGAGTAAGTGAAAGTGTTATAGCAGCAGATAAAAAAGAAGCTCTGGCTCCTGGATTAAAAGAACTACTACTTGGCCCACAGTGGACAAAACCACAGCAGCATAAAGACACAACCAGGCAGGACAGACATCGAAGCAGCACACACACACGCACACACACGCATGCACACACACACGCACACACATGCACACATGCACACAAGCACACACGCAGAGCTTCAGGCTGATCTCTGCCCAAGGGCCCCAGGCAGCTCTCTACAAAGTGCTGCCACCAAGCGGGAGGCAGTTTCGCCACGTGCCGGACACGCTGCCGTGTCTGCACCCAGATATTTCCGGAAAAGTCTCTCCTGCTGGAGACCTCGGTGCCTGGAAAGCAGCCTCCTGCCCTGTACAGAGCTGCCGCGGCCCGGGACATGCTACGCTGCACACTGCACACCCACGATGAGCCACACAGCCATGCACAGACACTAGCACGCTGTCTGCCCGGCCGGGGGCACTACGGGATGGACGTGCTGAGAAGCAAGCGGTGAGAGGCCCATGGAGGATGACGGTGCCAACACGCCTATGACAGATGGCAGAGCGCTGCAGCGTTCCTAAAACGTTTTGAGACTCGCAGGTCTTCACAGCACCCGCCGCCAGCCTGGCCTCGCCCCTCCCACGTGCCCGCAGGACCCTGTCGAAATCACCCAAGACTGGCCCGCTCGGGCTCGAGCTAACTGCAGTTGCCTGTGTGGCCTGCGCTGAGTGGGGGGTGCCGGAGGGGTGGCCCGGCTCTTAGGGTGCTCCCCGCCAGGCCAAGACGCTGGGCTGCGGTGAAGTCACTCCGGGCTGAAAACGTTTTATCTCAGTGACAAAAGCGAGTGGTTTTGAAACAGGTTTACAAACCCTCGTGAAGACGCACCCTTAGTGTTAGGTTTTGTTTTTTTACCATGTGACGATGCAACTATTTTCTTCCTCTCTTCCACAGTGGCTAGCCGCCGCCAGAGCGAGGGGTACCTCTTGTAAAGAGAACCTCGGAACATACGCAGGTAGTTTCCCACCTGTGAGCAAAGCAAGAAGGCTCATTATGAGGGTCGGGTCTCGCGGTGGATGGAAGGGTCTGGCAGGCAGGCTGTGCTGGACAAAACGATGGCCGGCCGGCCTCACGTCTGCCGCCAGGCTCTGGCCTTTCAATGCTGATGAAACACATTCCGCTGACGTTGGGGTTCACTGGTGGGGCACATCTGGCCTGAAGCTGCCCTGCAAGGCAGGGGGGCCCTCTGCATTCTGCCGACAGGGTCGCCCTTGGAAAGGCCTGAAACGGACACCCCGTGAGTCACCCCGAGCTCGTGAGGATGCGCGCCAGGATTCTGAGTCTGGACCGAAGAACTCTGGCGCTTTCCAGAAACGTAAGACCTCCACAACCTCCTTTCATCTTAAGAACCAGACTTTGATATTTTTACTATGTCATAAATACCAAAAAGGCCTTCTAATTTCCAACAGATGTGGGACAATTTCCCCCACGGCCTGTGTTACTTTCTTTAGCAACAAAACTCAAACCAGAGACACCACAGGAATTTTCTGAAGAGTTGAAAAAGCGCTTATCGGAGATCACCAGCTGGCTATTAAATCCCACTTCCCCGAGCTAATAGCTTCAGTTTACACGTACCCACTGCTAGGGAACGTAGGACTTCTTTTATAAAATGAAACATCTATTCTTGAAGGCTTTATAATGAAACACCATTGCCTCAGTCGGGAGGTGACGGGTCCCAGGAGTGTGTGTTGAGCGACTTAGTAACCCCAGGAGCTGCTGTCCCAGGTGTTTACACTCACATGAAGTTGTCCTTGGTCCTCCCACCAGGATTCGGGCCACCACCCTTTCTGTTCCCTTGGCCACCAAGCGTGCTTCTTCCCACCCACAGCTGGGGACGGCCAGCGGCTCCACCTGTAACCTCAAATCACTTCCACTTCCTGCATCTTTTCACTCGTGTGTCAAATACTCAGCAAACCTGAACACCACCCCGTTACAGACCACCTCCGTCACGTCTCCATCTTACCTACCCTAGAGAATTTACCAGATAAAGATGTGTGCTTCCTTCTCCTCCTGTCAGAGTTTTACGTGACAGACAACCAGAGCTTCCGAACACCCAGTTTGCTCAGGCTCCAGCAGAAGGCAGACATGTCCGTGTTACGTGTCACTGTGTGTCACTCCCATCGAGGGGAAAAGGACAGTGTCTGTGAGCTTTGTGCAAAGCAACGTTCACTAACAGCCCCATTACTGCCTCACCAGATCCTGCAGGGCTGGGACTCCCCAACCCAGCCCAAAGCCCCTTCAGAGCACAGGAATCCGGGAAGTGGTTCCCTGGATTTTCCCAGACCCAGCCTCTGCCCTCTCTGGACCCAGGTGTCCCCTGGAACTGGTGATTTCTTAGGGTCCCCTCAGCTCTGTGACTCTGGCTTGGGGACGCCAGTGCCTGCAGGCGGTGAAAGAGTGACATACACTCATGGCAACTGTGGATGCCCCCCACCCCCCAACCCAGACAGCTCCAGGGGATGCCCGAGGAGGCCCACACAAGATGACAGGCGTGTCACCAGGGCTAGGCCACCCCTCTGAACACAGGGGCTGTTTTCCAAAGGGAAGGGCTCATCACAAGATCACAGCAGATAGCATTCTGATCTTCAACCCCAAAAGTCTGATGACTGCTGGGCGTGGCCCAAGAGAGCAAACTGCCTCTCTCATCTGGGAGTCTACAGATGGGAATGTCAGGACAAACAGACTCACATGCAATCACTCTTATCCAACAGGGTGGGCCAGGAGTGAACTGGTTGAAGGGGACCGCAATGAGCATTCTAGAAAGTAAAACTTGTTATGCGAAGTGTTTAGAGCCCCGTCTGTATTGTAAGCATCTTGTTCTACAGAGAGAGGTGACCTGAAGGCAGAGCAGGTTGGAAACTCCACTTGGCTCCACTAACAAATAAAAGCTTTCTTTTCA
This sequence comes from Bradypus variegatus, assembly GCA_004027775.1. Taxonomy (NCBI): domain Eukaryota; kingdom Metazoa; phylum Chordata; class Mammalia; order Pilosa; family Bradypodidae; genus Bradypus; species Bradypus variegatus. The sequence goes on along the minus strand of PVKY010001977.1, from coordinate 20,964 downwards.
GACATGCCACTCACTCCGAGTTAATGCCAAACGGACTGCCTGGTAAAGTTTTTTTCTTTCAACAACCTGCATGGCATCAGACACTGACTCCCCTAAATGGCCTTCTGTGCCCTCCATCTTATGGCTGACCCGAGGCACTGGCTCCATCTTCCCCAGGACAGCCCTCTCTGAACAGCAGCATCTATGGGATGACGGGAAGATTTTATCGTACCCTGCCTTTACTGCTTTACAAAACATGGCGAAAAACGGGAACGCTAACATTCTGTTGCCACTGACAACATGGGTCTCCTAAACTTGATCCGACTAAGACAAGTTGGGAACCAGGGAGGCCTGAAAGCTGGGCTGTGGCCGTCACAAGCCTCGATTCATTCACACCAGGTTCAAGTGTGAAGGAACAAAATTTTGAAAACCATGAATGAAGCAGTGGAGCACGGTGTTGAAGATGGTTACCAGGAGAGGCAACTATTGGCGATTTGTAATTGCTTCAGCTCTCCAGGGTTGGCACTTACCTCTACGAGAGAGACCCTGCCGCTTGACATTGGCCCAGCTCAATTTTATAGCCATGATTAAAGAGGAAAAAAAAGAACATACACTGACTGGGCCTGGCCTTTAGGCCAAAAAGGGCTAGCATGAGGCAATTTGGCAAAACTTAACATACTTAGAGGGGCCAGTTGTAGGATTTTCTTAGAGTTAGTGGCCCACTGACTCAACAAAGCACTGTGGCTTATAGTTAAGAATTAAAGAGAATGGATCGGAACAGAATCAATCCTTCACATATATCAAGTGTCAATTTCTTCTGAATTGCTGAGAAATCTAGAAATTCTAGAAATCTAGAAATCTAGCTTCTTCCCAATCTGTCTCTTCACTGGAGGCAGGGAACACAATGGGGGGGGAAGAGGGAATGAGCAATTTCAAAGGGGTGCATGTGAGTTTTCCTAACATCTCAAAAGTTTCAAGGGCAGTAATGCAGCCCCCCACGTGCATGAGCAGGGGAACTGAAGCATCCCGTTTCTGTGCTTCTGGCTGGAGCTGTACCCCTGGAACCTCGTAGCGCCCCAAGCCCTGGCGGCCCAGAACCAAGAAGGCAGGCGAAAGAGATCTCGGATCACCAGGGGGCGGGGCGGGGCCAAGACCACGCCCACCACGGCCACGCCCCGCGCCCAGACCACGGCCGCCGGGCTTGCTCCACGGCCAGGCCACGCCCACCGAGGACGGACCTCACGTCCAGACCACGCCCCCAGGCCCGCCCTGCGCCCAGACCACGCCCACGACGACAGGCCGCGCGCCCAGACCACGCCCCCAGGCCCGCCCCGCTCCCAGGCCACGCGCACCGAGCCCCGCCCCGCAGCCGCCCGCGCGCGCGCGCCGCGATGAATGGAGACGCGCGCTCCCCGCCCCTGGGATCAGGGAGGGCGAGGGCGCGCCGCGGGGCTACCTCCGAGCCGATCATGTAGAACTCGCCGTCGTCTTCCAGCTGGAACTTGACGGGCTTCTGCCCGAAGGTCTTGCTCAGCGCCATCATCATCATCGCGGCGGCGGAGACGGCCAGCCGGGGGGCCGGGCTGCGAGGGGCCTGGAGCGCAGAGGCCGGGCCGGGCCGGGCCGCGCCGCGCCGAGGAGAGCCGGGGCCGGGAGGCGAAAAGGCCGGGCCGGGGCCGAGGGCTGCAGCCGCAGCTGGGCTCCTCTGCAGCCGCCGCCGCTGCCGCCGCCGAGCAGGCCGCCGCCAGGGCGCATGTGCGGGCGTTGACGCTGACGGGCGCGCCGCCGACCTCCGGACAAAAGGCCGGGACGCGCGTCCGCGGGCTCCTTAAAGGAGCCGCGACCAGATTCTCTCCCTCCCGGCCAAGTGGGGCTGCAGAGCAGAGCTGCTCAAGTAGCCACGGAGGCTCCGGCTCTGGCGGTGGCTTGCCCCGTCTCAGACCGGGTGAGGGTAGGACAGAGCTGCCTTGGAGGCCTGAGTGGCCTGGACACGCCCGTGCCTCAGTTTCCCCACCCCGAAAGCCAAGGCTCAGGGTCCTTGGACGGATTCAGAGACCCCGGTGCTGTTTAGTATGGCTGGTGCAGCAGGGGGTGTTGTTCCTGACCGCTGCAAGTCCGCCTTGCTTTGTGCTTTCAACAGGGGGTGCAGCCAGGTGACCCCAACAGCCCTGCCCTGGGGCTGGGTGCGCGACTAGCACTAATGAAAGCCTAAAGCAATCAATGTTTGCAGTCGAGCGGCCTAACAGATAAAAAACAACCCTCTGTTGACAACTTCACATCGTTCAAAATAAAAAAAAATTGCAGCTGAGATGGGCTTTGCAAAGAAGCCACAGATGGGATGGGGCCAGGCAGGGAGAGGCTGGAAGGGATAGGAAGGGTAGATGGTAGCAGCCATCAGTTTTGTTCCGGGTCCTGACAACACTGGGAAACCCAAGTATCCTAAAATAGGGGCTGGGACATGGCGCGATCCGTAGAGATTGGATTGAGGGGGGCAAAAGTGGAAGTGGAAGCCAGGGGCTGGCTAAGAAGCCCCTACAGACGTCCAAGGAAGATTTGATGGAGGAATGCAGCAGAAGGTAAACTGAGCCTTGCATCAAAGACCAGAAACTTGGAAGGGAATGGACATGACCCTGGCGCCCAGCCCCAGACCAGGACGTGAGCCAGACCTCCTGCCTCCCAGGCCCAGCTCCATCCCCATCCTGGCCACACACAGAGAGACACCTGTGTAGGTAGAAACTGACCAGGTTTAATGACAGTCTCCCAGTAAAAAATAGTAAAAGGCTTTATACACACTGTACACACATTTACATGGTTTGGGAGGAGCCCAGTGAAGTGCGGGGAAGAGGGCTGTGGGACAAGCAGGCCCGTGACAGGAATGAGGTATAGACAGAGATATGTTGGGGCCTCCAGGGCCTGGGGTCCCCCACAGGAAGCTCCGTCCCACCCAGCTGACCTGACCCTTTGGGCTGGGGTCATGGAGAACCGCTCTCCAGGCTCCCCAGCCAGAAGGCAGCCAGATCCAAGCATCTCCGCAGAGCCAGGTTCTGGGGAAGCGACCCTGCCCCTTAGCCCAGCTGCTCGGCTGGGACAGAAGGCCCAGGGGGGTCCCCTGGGACCCACTGCTCCAGCACCAGCACCTGCTGGGAACCGGGCCAGCAGGACGGCTGGGTTTGACCGTGACCTCAAGTAACGCCCAAGCCTCCCCTGCCCGGTCTGAAGTCACTGCTGATGGGGGACCACGGCCCGCGTGGTCCTCCCTACACTTGTCAGGGTGGCAGCACCACCCACCCACCCCTCCTGCCCTGAGAAGACACGCCGCAGCCACAAGGGTGTCAGGGGCCTGGCAGCGGTCAGCACCCCCGGGAGCATCCAGGCCGGGGTCAGCGGAAAGCGTTGGCGGGTTCGGCACAGCCAAAGAAGTCGAGGCCCACGAGGCGGGGGAAGCCCTCCAGGACGTTCACCTTCACAGGGTCAAACTTCCAGTAGAGACGACCCCGCAGGAAGTAGGCATAGCCTAGGGAGAGAAGGAGGCCAGGGCTGGGCCAGTGGACACTGGACCCTGTACCTGTCCAGAAGACTGGGCCGGGGAGGGGTGGGGGGGCAGGTCTCAGCCGCCACTATGTTCCTTGACGCCCTCCTCTGGCTCCCTCTCCTACAGGAAGCCCTCCGGCCTTTCCCAGGGCCCGGGCCCGGCTGCTCACCTGGGCTTCCAGGCTCCCAGAGCCTCAGAGGCCCAAATCCTACCTCTCGGGAAGGCAAGTCCCTGCCCCCCAACCTCCACATCACCCCCATCCTACTCCAGATGACAGATGGGCATGCTGGGTGACACAGGAGACTAGAGCCCCAGAGCTCAAGACCTCTTGAGGACAGCCATCCCAGAGGGTCCAATCTGGGGGCACCCAGCAGGGGCGAGAGCACTGGACTGCGAGTCCTGGGGTGCTGGGTGTGTAGGAGCAGGGACTGACTGGGTGGGAGTCCTAGCTCTGTCCTCTTTCCACCTGCGTGGCCCGATTAGGGACCTCACTGCCTAAGCCTCTGTTTGCTCCTCCGAGAACTGGGCCAGTAACTGGGTCATATCTCAGAGGGTCATTCTGGGAATTTGAGACAACGTGTACAAGGAACTTAGTGCCGGGCCTGGAGGGTCAGCCCTGGTGTGCAGGATGAGTGAGCTGGTGAACCCTGCTCCGCCACACTGACCCTCTGTCTCTTCATTGGGGAAGACGGGGGACGGCTGTGCCCCCAATGAGGAGGAGGGGAACGGGGTGGGAGGTACAACCACTGCACCCACCACCTGACAGCCCCCTCCCCCACCCCGCAACGCACCATCAGCATCCTGGAAAGCACCGTCGATCTTGGGGGGCACCCCCCTCCAGTCAGTGGCCCGGCGGGGCACAGGGCTGTCCACGCGGCGGGTGCTGGGGTGGAAGCGCCAGTAGTCCCCGTCTCGGAAGAAGTAGACCTTGTTCTTCTCAGGGCCCCAGACCAAGGCGGCATGGACCGGGGACCCCCCCAGGCCCAGCTCGGAGAGGGGCGCAGGGCCCAGGATCAGCTTCTCCCCGTTGTACACCCAGTACGAAGCACCTGCCAGAGAGAGCGGAGGTTGCAGCCGGGCGGCTGCCAGGCCCCCCACCCAGCTGCCTGGCTCCCCCACTCACCTCGGAAGAACCAGATGTGGCCTTGGGCATCCTCGAAGGCCGCGTCCACAGGGCTGGGCAGTCCCCGCCAGTGGCGGGAAGCCAGTGCGGGGTAGCCAGGCTGTAGATGGCCTCTCCGCAGCCGCCACACAAAGCCCGCCTTGAAGAAGAAGAGCTCGCCGCGGATGGTGGAGATGGCATCGAAGCGGGTGTCGCAGGGGTCAGGTGGGGCTTCCGGCTGGGGTGGGGAGACAGGGCAGGGAGAGGGTCCGCACTGGGGCTGCAGAACCCGGTCTAGGGGGCAGGGCCTCACCTCCTGTCCCCTCACCTCCAAAGGTGCAATTTCATTGGTGTCCTCACCAGCCGGGGGGCCCGGGGCTGGGGTGCTGGGCGTGGGGACCAGCTGGGGACGAGGGCCGTACAGATACTGGATCCCCCTGCGGTCATCGTCACTGAGGCTCAGTGGGTAGCGGAAGGAGTAGAAAGCGGACATGAGAGCCTTGTCCGCCGTCGTGTGCTGCAGCCCCAGCATGTGGCCAAATTCGTGGGCGGCCACCTGCAGAAGGTCCGTACCTGGAGAGGGGACAGGGGCTCAGCCTCCCCCAAACCTCCTGCCCGGAGACACCCAGGCTTCTAAGTCCCGTTGACCTCGGCGAGCCCCGTGCTCTGATGAGCCGCTGGGAAGGTGGGGTCCCCGCCCCACCCTGTCCCCGGCACCTACCCCGTGCGTCCCCGATGGTCCAGGTCTCGTCGTAATCGAAGTGCACGTCCCCTTCTCGGTGAGTCTTGGGGAAGAAGGCATGAGCCAGGATGCCCCCGGGCCCGTCAAAGGGCAGGTCGTCGCCGTGCGAGTAACTGCGGGCAGGTGTGGGGGGCGGGGTCAGTCCCCACTGGCTGCCAGGGCTTGTCCCTGGAGGGCTCCCGGGACACCGCCTCACCTGGCGAAGTCGATCATGATGTCGGCGCGGCCCTCGTGCACCTCCGTGAAGGTGAGCGGCGTCACGTCGCTCCACACCCGGAAGGCCTCCGCCATCGTCTGCCGCACCTGCTGCGGGGCCAGCTGCCGCGGGAACCTCAGGACCCTGGCGGGGGGGCGGGGAGAGGCAGGGTCTGGGGCTGGGAACAGGGATGCCCCCGTGCATGCCTCTGTGCACGAGTGTGCGCACGCGGGACCTGCCTCAGGTGTGCCCGGGCCTCAGCTGCACCTGTGCACACCTTTGGGTGGTTTGCAGGTGCCGGGTATGGCGGTGTCTACGTCTGGTGGGAAGAACAGGGAAGCAGGAGCCCCGAGACCCCAGCTCTCGATCGGGCTGTGCTGCTCACTGATGGGAGAACTTGGCTCCTCGAATCCCCCCATTCCTAGTTTCTGGTACCCCCACCTGGGAAATTTCAGAGGCCTCCCTCGATCTGTACCTCAGGATTAGGAGATGCTCACCTGCCCTCCCAGGCCGGCTCCTCCACCTGGGGGACTGTGTGTGTGTGTGTGTGTGTGTGTCTTGCTTGCACATCACCCGTGTGTGTGTGTGTGTGTGTGTGTGTGTGTGTCTTGCTTGCACATCACCCCACCAGGGGCCCTCCCGGACCCCCCCAATTAGGGGCCACCTGTGTTTCCACTCCTCCCCCATGGCACAGCATGTACCCCCAAGCTGGGATCAGCTCTGTGTGGCTAAGTCCGGGTTTGGGGTGGCATGTGGGGACAGAGGACTCGGGCTGCTGACCCCCGGATCTAGTTTGGGTGGGCCGGTGGGTCTCCGGGCGCAGACTCACAGGTGGAGATCGGGGGTCCCACTGCCCGGCCCCAGCCCCTCCCTACCTGTAGGTGAGGTCCGTCTTGTCCCAGCGCCCGCCTGACAGCACAAAGCGCTTTGGGCGGTTGCGGGCACCCGGGCCATCAGGAGGGTCAGGCACGCCACAGCGGGGAAGCCCAGGGCCACCAGCCAGCTGGGGGGTCCCCTGGGTGGGTACAAGTCTACCGGGCAGAGCAGGGGGCCAGGGCTGTGGGCCCCTCCGCACGGGGTGGCGGCGGTGGGCGTCCTGGGTGGGAGAGACACGGCGTCCCTGTCAGGTTTCGGGTCCACGAGGTCCATTGTCGGGCTCAGGGCCTCGGTTTCCCCTGGCTGCCCATCACCTACTCCAGCCACTGGGGGCTGGGTGAGGTTTGGGGGATTGTGAGGCCGGCAGCCCCTGGCTGTGCTCTGCACACACACCCAGGGAGGGTCCCCCAAAAAGCAGCAAAGGAAATGCCTCCAGGTAGGAAGTTTCCGGAAAGCTCCTGGGGCTCTACCTGCTGCCCCTCTCCCCACCTCCCTTTCTTGCCACGTCCACCAGGCTCCGACACACTTGGGTCACCCCCTCTCTGCCATCTCTCCTTGCCCAGGCCATCCACCACTCTCCCCAGCATGGGGTGGCTGCAGCCCTGCAGAGCAAACTCAGTTTGCTCACCTGATAAATGGGTTGATAATACCTCCCCATTGGCCTGATCTGAAGAGGAAACAAGGTAATGCGTGTGTTAAGCCTTTCACCCAGGATGGGGCCCACAGGGTCCGGTTGCCCACTACCTGCCAGCTACCAGCCAGCCAGCCCTGCTGGAGCTGCAGTACCTGGAGTTCACACCTGAAATAAGCAGACACTCAGAGAGGTTGAGCAAGCTCTACAAGATCACCCAGCAAGGGTGGGGCAGGGCCAGGGGAAGACATGGCCCCAAAGCCTGATCTCCTTCCTGGGATGCACCTAGAGCCAGAGGGGGATGGGATGGGGCTGTGCTGTTTGCTGAGACCCTATTTGGGGCACCCCAATGCAAAGGCCCCCCAAGCCCCGTCCTCACCCTCAGCCCTAGAGGCTCTCCCAGGCCCCAAGTGCCCTGGGGGCCCCTGCCATCCAAGCTCTAGGTCCCACAGCCAAGGATTGAGTCCCCCCAAGAACACCCCACTTTGAAGGGAGCCTCTGAGTTATCTGGGGCTTCTGAACCCCCACCCCTAACCCCAGGTGGCTGTGGATCCACTTGGGGCCTGGGGTGCTGGGCCAGTTTTCCCCCCTAGTTTCAGCTCGCCTCCTCTGTGGTTACTTGGCAGAACCCAACATCTCAGCCTTGCTGGGCTATGGGTTCTGGCCAAACCAGAGCTTGTTGGTAAGTCCCTGTCACTGCCGATGGCTCCATGGCCTACAGTTAGCTCTGATGGCACGTCTCTCCAACTCCCCTGCCATCCCCCTGTGCTTCTCGGATGAGGAAATAGGGCCCAGAGAGGCTAAGCGACTTGTCCAGCTGGCAGGTGGCAGACTGTGTGTGCCCACAGCCCACCCCTCCTTGCACCCCAGTTTGGCCCTTCAGGGCTTTAGTTATCTTAATCCCTGGAGTAGGGTCCCAGACTGGCCTCGCCTTGGTGATGGGTGACAGACGAGAAGGAATGGGACTTTATTGCCAAGAAGGGATGGGGAGGGTGGTCATGGTCCCCTCATCTGTCCCTCACCAGCCACTGCCCCTTCCTCTCCTTCCCCCACAAGGCGTCATGTCTGCGGTCAGACCCCTGGACCGTGGCCCTCTCGGTGCAAGGAAAAGAGCCTCAGTCTGGGACTCAGAGGCTCATTGTGACCTGGGCAAGCCACTGCCTCCCCTCGGCCTCCACATGAGGCTGGTTCCATGGCACAGGGCCAAGCAACACCCTCCGTAGTGCCCACTGCAGTGCCCGGCACTGAGAACAGGCCCCGCGCCCGGCTCCCTCCCACACTTGGGAATCTGTGCTCGTCCAATTCTCTGCAGCTCCCAACGTGCACCCCACGTCCAGAACCCCAAGGCACGGCTCCAGACTTTAAATCCTAAAGCGGGAAGTCACGGCTAGAAGGGGGCTTTCCAGAAGCTTCTACAAGGGGGAGTGGGAGCCCAGAGAAGAAGAGGACTTGGATGCAAGTGTGCCTCTTGCTCTCGTCCGTGTCACAGTTCACCACCCTGGATGGCACATAGTCAGAAGTGTGAGACTCCAGGCATCCTCCAGCCGGTAGGATTTTTTGGAGCCCATCATTTAACAGCACTGGGCCTCTGTTTCCCCATTGCCGGGGTGCAGCACTGGCTCCCTGTCCCAATGCCCTCCCACACTTTAGCTTTCTGACTCATCTCAGGCCTTGGGGCCAGACCTTTGAAGCTGCTGGCCTTATCTGTAGCCCTGGGTGTGGGTCAGGAACAGGCATCACCCCATTTCCCAGAAAAAGAAAGCAAGTGAGACCAGAGTGGGCAAGGACTTTGCCCAGGGTCACACAGCGAGCCCGGCAGAAGCTGAGCCCAGACCTAGAGTTGGTGTTTCCCCAATCTCATTCCCCGCTCCACCTCCACCTCCAACCCACATACTCAGCCAAAGAGCCAGCCCACCTTCCTGAGAAGTGTTCCTTCTTCTGGTGAATTCTGTCATCCTCCTTGGCCAGAAGCCCACCTTGGCCAGCCCTGTCGTGGGCACCCATGCCAAGCCTCAGATATATTTGAGGGATCTCTCTTGGCTGACCCAGTCCCCACCCAGGCATAGCTCAGAGGCTCTGGGCCAGCCCCTGAATCGACTCTGATCCAGAGAATGGGAAGCATCTGGTAGAGGGGAGAGAAGGGGGGACCCCTGGGCTCGGGAACTGCTGGCTAAGGCCAGGCCAGGTGGGTCCTGCTCTGCGCCTTCATTTGTGGGACTTTCATCAATCCTGAAAGCTGTGAACCGGGAGGGATAAATATTTACAGAGCTCCCCTGGCTCCGCTGACACTAGGCAGGCAGCCGGGGCATAAACACTTTGGCGGCGATCCCAGATCTCCCAGTGACAGCCGACAGCCCGGCCCAGCCCCTGCCCTGACCCTGCACGTGGGTCAAGAGGCAGCTCCGGTGGGCACAGGGGCGGCCGTGGTGGCAGGCACTGTCACTCACCCCAGTTCACAGACCGAGAGGCGGGGTTCAGAGACCAAAAGGGTTCCCAGCTCTGCTCCAGGTGCCCCCCACCCATCCTCGCTCACCCCATCCCCATCTGCTGCAACAGCCAATGCAGGGCACGGCTGGCCGGGGGGTCCCAGCCTGGCCATGTCTCCCTCCTCAGTGGACTGGTCCCCAGGAACCCCTGCCTGTCACCCCCTCATGCTCCCCCGTTGGCTGGACACCCAGAGGGTCAGCTCAGCCCCACTCCTGCTGGCTACTCCGGTGACAGTCCCCTAAAGCACCGATTCGAGGGGAGGGTGCAGTTTTGGGGGCATACACCCCACCTCTTCTGTCCTGATCAAGCGTTTGTCACTTGCAGCCCCCCTTCTCTCTGACCCCCACCTCAGGGTCCCACTCACCATCACCTTCACACTCAAGCTGTCCCTGCCTGCCTTGTGCTGCTCCCCACCCCCTGCCCCTCTGGCTTTATCCTCCCATCCCGCTGCTCACCTGGAGGTGAGCTCACCAGGCAGCTACACACCTGGAGAGTGACACCGCCCAGGCTCTGCTCTGCTTTGTCCCTGTAACCACTCCCTCCGCTACCGCACCCTCTACCGCAGCCCCTGTGGCTGGGGTGCCAGGAGCGGGTCCCCACGCTGGAGGAAGCCAGGGAGTGAGTCTGGCTTGGTCTCCCCTCACCAGCCGCAGCGATCCCGGATTCCGTTCCACTTGCACACCTCCGCGGACGGGAAGCTCACTCCCTCTCCCGCCCACCAACCAGGGGCCCCAGCCAGCGTCCCGGATCCCCGCGGGCCCATCCCCTCGTGCCCGGCGCCCCTGGGCGGATGGGCGGGAGAGCAAGCGGCCCGTCGGCGGGCTGCGGGCACTCACGAGCGGCCGCGGGGCCCGCGCCAGCAGCAGCAGGAGCAGGAACAGCGGCAGCGACGGCGGGAGCAGGAGGGCGCGCGGGGCCGCGCCGCGGAGCCCGGCGGCCCGTGCCATCCGCCCCCGGGGCTGCTGGGCCTGCCGGGCCGCGCTGGGCCACCGCCCCTTATGGCCTCCGCCCCGCCTCCCGCCCCGCCCCCCGGCGCCGCGGCCTTTTGTTCCAGACTCTCCGGTGGCGTCCACCGCCTGGCGTGGTGGGAGCGACAGGTGGACTGGGAGGCGCTGCCCCGAGGCCCTGGTTTGGGGGGTCTGGTGCTGGCTGAGCCTGCCCAGCCCATGCCACTCTGGGCCTCAGTTTCCCCATTGTGGATGGGTCAAAAAAGGGCTTAGACCTGATGGGAGGGGGGAATCTGAGAGGAGGGCTTCCTCTGTCACGTCCACCCCCGCCTTTGGAAGCACAGCTGGCCGGGTCTCCCTGGGGGACTGACCTCTGACCTCTGGCTTGGGGGCAGCCTGTGAACAGGTGGTCACAGCCGCCAGCATGTAACCTCCCACCCCCACCCCCTGCCAGAGCCTCAGGGGATTCAGTCTGTCCTCTCTGACAGGGGGAGAGTAAAGTGCCACAGGCCTGAGGGAGGAGGCATTAAAACGTGCCCTGGGAGGGGGACAGAGGTGTATGGAGGTGGACTAGCCAGCTCTCTAGCTTGGAACAGAACCATCCACAATTTCCAGATGGGGAAACTAAGGCCCTTCGAGGGAGGGGACAGGCTTTTTCTTACTAACGGGCAATTGGAGGGGGCGGTTGGGGGGCCCCCTCAGCTGGGGACAGATGTGGGCTGCAGAAGGCTGGGGGAGGAGGGTCTGAATGGAGAAGCAGGGGTACAGAGTGGACCTCTGAACAGGGCCCCATTATGCATTTTGCTGATACACATGAAAACAGGTAATTATATCAATTAAAAAAAAAACATTCATTTGTGCAACTACCTTAAACTGACTTGCAAGCCTGCAAGCCTCCAGGGGTGCCCGGCTGTGCTTTGGGGGAACCTGCAGTCCACAAGTCCTGGGTGCTGAAGTAACAACCACCCATAGTGCAGGCAAGGACAGAGGAGGGGTGATAGAGGAGCACAGAGCACAGAGACAAGCCAGCAGTGCGTCCAGCAAAGGGGAGCTGGTCCCAGAGGGCTTCCTGGAGGAGGAGGACCCTGGAAAGCCTAGAAGGAAGGGTCCAGTTTGACAGACAGGAGCCAGGTGGGCAGGGACAGCAGGAGCAGAGGAGGGGAGGCCCGGCAAGCCTGGCAGTTCCAAAATGCAGCCCCCACTTTCCATTCGGTGCTACACCAGAGAGGTGCACCCTGTGACATGGGTGCCGCCATGCCCACTTCAGAGAAGGGAAAACTGAGGCCCAGTCCCCGACTGTGGTTGGAGTGAGCCCTGTTTCACAGATTTGCTGAGAGGATTAAATGCAGTGAAAACAAAGGCCGTGCAGGCAACTTTGCAGCAATACGGGGCCGGGACAAGAGCTCTGAGCACACCTTAGCTGGACGCACCGTGGCAGAGCCGGACTCCAACTAGCAGCGGCCTCCCCTTCGCCCTCCTCTCCTCTCTCCCTCCCTTCTCCCCTTTGCACTGGGTGACCGGCCCTCCCCTCCCAGCAGATGCTTTTGCTCCTGTTGATCTCCCCCTCCTTCCTGGCCCCAGGCGGCCAGGTTTGGGGGCAGAGGAGTTGCAAAGCCACCCCACTCTCAAAGGCGCACAGCAATCGTGTGCAGAGGATACAGAAGTCTGGGCTGCTTCCCACCCCAGCTAAGGGTAATACCACTTCGAAGTCACCCGGCAAAAAAAAATGCATAAAAAGCATAAAATCCGCGAGGCTCCTGAAGGGCAAGGAAGCGTCCAGTTTCTCCCTAAAAGCGCGCCCCCACCTTCAACTCACCCCCAAGGCGCACTGCCCAGGGCGGTCGAACTGGGGTCGGGACGCTCCCTGGCGGGAGTCTGGGGTCTCCCCAGGTCCCCCGGTCCCTGCTCCCGTCCACCCGAGACCCCGAGGCCAGCCGGGGACAGCAAACCCTGTCAGCGTGCGTTCCCCAAGAGCCGGGCCCGGCCTGGCACCTCCGTGGCCCCCTCCCCGGCTGGCCTCGGCCCGTCGCCTCTCTGTCCCCTCTTCTCTGGGGTTCGCCATAGCCCCCCTCTACTCTTTGCCCTCCGCAGTGGTCCTTCAAACCAAAGGACCTGGCCCTGTCGCCCCTGTTTAGCCCTCCTCGGCGCTTTGGGGCCGTGCGCCCTGGTGCGCGGCAGGGAGGGCGGTTGGCCCCATTGCCAGCAGAGGAGGGCGCCGAGACGAGGAGGTGCAGAAGGGGTGAGGACCTGCGGAGGGGCGGGGGGTGGAAGGGGTGACACCGCCCCCGATGGGTGGGGGCGTGTCCCGCAGACCCCGCCCCTCTGCGCCCGCGGGGATCAGCGCTGCCGAACTCGTCCCGGAGACAGCATCGCCGTCTGCGCCGCTGTCCCTGCCTTCCTTGGCCCCGTCTCGCAGCCGCCTCCATGCCCCGGGGGAGCCGCAGCGTGGCCGCCCGGCCAGCCGGGTGAGCGGGGATCCCCGAGGGAAGGGGGCCGGGGGGGAGCGTGGGCACCCCCCCAAGGGCGTCCGCAATGTGACCTTGGCTGCCGCTGCGCCATCTTGGCGGGAGGGGGCGGGGGTGCCGCAATCATTGATCTGGGAGGGGGTCGCCCACCCTTCGGGGTGCGGGGGGAAGAGGGAGACGTTTCCACGTTTCCAAGAGCTGCAGACAACCGCAAACCCCGGCAACGCAGGCCCCAGGATTGGGGGGGGGGTAACACAACCATGCGAGCCCCCAGTTTGGGGTCTGACCCGGAGTAACTCTGCCGTCCCCGCTGCAGCCGCTCGGCCGCCCCTGCCCACCCGCCGCCCGCGGCAGTGGTCCCTGCCCCCGCCCCTTCGGGCCAGCCGGGCCTCATGGCGCAGATGGCGACCACCGCTGCAGGGGTGGCGGTGGGCTCCGCTGTGGGCCACGTCATGGGCAGCGCTCTGACCGGAGCCCTCAGCGGGGGAAGTTCAGAGCCGGCCCAGCCTGCCGCAACCCAGCAGGTGAGCAGCCGTCCTGGGGAAACTGAGGCAGGACTTTCCCAAAACCTCATGGCAGGGAGAGGCTGGAGTGGCTGGAGAGGGGGGCCCAGGGATGTCCAGAGCTGCCTCAGGCTCCTAGAGGCCAAGGGACAGACACCAACCTGCCCCTTCCAGATGGGGAAACTGAGGCCCGTGAGAGGGGCGGACTCTAGGAGTGGCGGAGGGATGTTGGGTTCCCTGCAGCTATTTGTCTCACCCCCCAGGTCCACCACCTGGGCCCCAAGGCCGGAGGGCAAAGGACACCCTGTGACCTTGGGGCCTGTTCCCCGTTGCCCGTACTGCACCCAGCTCCCCACCCCTCACCGCCAGTCCTGAGCTAAATGCAGCTTCATGTCTGGGTCTGGGTTCTGGGGTCCTAAGAATCGGTGTGTGGAGCCAAGAAGGTGCTAGAACTCATGGGGGTGGAGCTCATACCCAAGAGTACACACAGAGCACTGGGCCTTTCTAGAACCTTCTCTCCACTACTAACCCGCCCCACCTGCCTGCTGGGCCTGTTTGAACGAGGCAGCACGAAATTGCTGGCTCATGCTGGTTCACAATTGGAGCGACGAGGGGGTCTAAGGGGCAGTCTGGCCCCGTCGGCCCCCCAGCCTGCCCCTGGGACCCCGGGGCATCTGGGTGTGTGTGTGTGTGTGTGTGTGTGTGGGCAGGGGCAGGCGGGCCCCGGCTTTGGAGCCCCCCCACACCAGGTGTCAACCCTGAGCTGACCTTGCCGCCTCCCGCACTGTACCCCAGGCCCCCACCCGTGCCACCCCGCAGCCCCTGCAGCTGGGACCCTGTGCCTACGAAATCAAGCAGTTCCTGGACTGCTCGACCACTCAGAGTGACCTGACCCTGTGTGAGGGGTTCAGCGAGGCCCTGAGGCAGTGCAAGTATAACCATGGTGAGCCGGGGGACCGGGACCCCCGCCCATGGGGAGAGAGACGCCCCTGACCCTGCACCTGCCGGCTGACCCCCGCCACCCCCTCTCTCTGCAGGTCTGAGCTCCCTGCCCTGAAGATGCCAGAGCGGACGCTGGGCCAGCTCTGAGAAGGCTCCGGGGCCCAGCCCTGCACCCACACCCCACACCCCCCCACCGACAGCCGGACCACGACGCCAGATTGCACCCGGGGAGCTGGGATTGGGAGTGAGGGAGCTTCTCACCTCATGGGTGACCCGAGACGCAAATGTGCAATTAAAAGTTTATTTTAGACCCCCAGCTGCGTGGCCTCTTACTGCCCCCCACGATCCAGCTTGCTCTGGCTGATAGGAGTTGGGAGGGTGATGGACAGACAGATGGAAACCTCCCTGTAAGGTGGGCTTCCTGGGTGGGGCGGGAGGACCCCTGTGGCAATCGGAGGATGGACTTCCTTTGGCAGTCCAAAGTGGGGTGGTGACACATTAGTGGGCAACCCTGAGGGCTTCTGATTCTGGGGGCTGGGATCTCAGGGGGAGCCTGTAGACTCCCTCCCTTGGGGACCCTGTAGACTCCCTCCCTTGGGGACCCCCGTGCCCTTGTTCCTTTTGCTGATGGAACTTCTCAGCAATTCTGGATCTGCAGGAGGAATCTCGCTGGGTTGCCTGCATGGGTCTGATCCCACTGGGTGAGGTCACGGCCAACTCCCTGGCTCCGGGTTCATCTTGGCAAGGTGGCCCCCAGTGTGCCAGGTCACAGGGTCTGGCAGGACAGAGGAGCAGGCCCTTGCAACCCGGTGCAGACCACGGCCAAGGACCACACACCGTCACGTGCTCTGGCTTGCCACCTTCGCCAAGTTCATTGGGCGGCAGCCCCTGCTGTGTGCCAGGCTGTATTCTGAGTGCTGAGCTGGCAGCAAGCAAATGGACAGGCAGACAGCATTCCTGTCCTTAGGGCCTCATGCTCTAGTGGGGTGGCGGTGATATGTTTCCAGCATGTTCCGTCCGGGAGGGGGGTCACACCCGTATCCATCCCCTGCCGGGAAGGGGTCCCACTTCTCTGCCAATGGGCCCCCTCCCGGTGCCCATGTCTTATCCATACCAGGATCCTGGCCCTGCTCTGGCAGCTCTGGGGGTCCGGTCCCAGCTAGCGGGTTCTGGAAGGCAGAGGGCCCACCCGTCGGGGCCTGAAAGAGGGGCCTCGCTCCCCGTGGCCATGCCGAGTTCCCGTGCGCCTCCTCCTCCGGCTGTCACCCGTGGGGGGCAGGCCCGACAGCCAGCGCAGCTCCTCTGGGAGACCCAAGAAGCCCTGCCTTGGGGGGTTTGGGGGGCTGGCTTACCCTCCCCCACCCAGGGGGGTGCCACTCACCTGCCAGCTCCGGGCATCGGTCATCCAGGTTCTCCAATAGGGACACATAGCGTGTGGGGGCCCCGTCCTCCCCCTCTATTGAGGGGGGACGGATCCCTGTCTGGCCTGAGCACACACACACACCCCTCCCCACCCCGCCTGTTTGCTGGCCCAGACAGCGGTCAGGAGAGAATCGGGGTCTTGTCTAGGGATGGGTTGGGGCTCCCCAATCTTAGATATTTCACCATAGTCGCAGTGGGGAGCCGTGAACCCCACTTACTGATAACCTGAACGAGGATGTAGGTTTCCCGCTCCCTCAGCAGGGGCCTGCCCGTGGAGGGGTCCTGGGGTGCTTCCTCCTCCAGGGTGCCCTCCAGGCTCACCAGGTGTCCATCCTCAGCCAGAAGGGCGATGGTTGCTGAGAGGGCAGGGAGGGAAGCCGGGCAGGGCTGGTACCCACCAGCTTGGGGGGCTCAGCCCCTCCTCCCCAGCACCCCCTCTTTGCCCCCTCACCGTCTGGGGGGACCTGTCCCCGCTGCCTCAGGTAGGCAGTGAGGTTCACCAGGCTGCACCATAGGTTCACCAGCCCCCAGCAGCCGGCTGTGGTGGGGAGAGGAGCAGAAGTCACCAATGGGACTGTCTGTGCCACCCCCCACCCCCCATCTGGGACCCTCTCTGTCAGCTCGCCTTCCCAGAGCTGGGACAAGCACAGTGACACGAGCACAGTGGCTCGGGGACATCAGGGCCTCTGCATATCTACAGCCCAGCCCTGCAGGTGGGCCCCCCCCAGAGAGGCCCCCAAGAATTATCAGGATCCAGCCTGCGTGCTTTGCCTCTCCAAGCCGCCACCCCAGGCTCCCACCCCCGTCTTCCCAGAACAGAGTGGGGAGATGGGGCCCCACTTACCTCCGAACATCACTGTGATAAACATGGTGGCAGGGGCAGGAGGCAGATGTGGGGGCTCCAATGGCCCAGCCCCCGACTCCCCTGCAATGGAAGGACTTGGGGCCTGTGGGGTGCCCTGTGGGGAGATGTGTATGTGGGTGGGCCCAGGCTCCCCTCTGGGGTGCAGCTCCACCAGCCTGGATGGTCCTTGCAGCGAGGCCTGAACCCCAGGCCCCCTCTTCTTCCTGCTGGACACAGCAACCTGAGGAAACTGAGACCCCCCCCCTAACTGCAGGCAGGTCTCCATGGCAGTGAGTGAGAGCCACATTTAGGCAGGAAATGCCTTCCCCCCAGTATCCCAGTAACCAGGCCTGTGGGGGGGAGGCATTCGCTGTAGCCAGGACTATGAGTCTGACCACATCCCCCGTCAGTGGGAGACAAGAGCTCCCAGGCCGTGAGCCAGAGTGGGGTCTGCCGAGGAGGGGGTCTCAACCTCTGACAGCCCCTCCTGGGACCTGGAAGAGCCCAGGACCTTAGCGGGAGTGGGGTGGGGTGGCAGGGAAGGACACAGGCTGTGGGAAAGTCTGCATTGTCAGTTGGCAGCAGCTATGGCCGTGGCTGTGGCTGTGGCTGTAGCGTGGAGCCCTCTGCAGACTTGCTACCAACTCCAGCCTCAGTAAAACTCACCCCTTTTAGTGTACAGTTGTTTGCACATTGACAGAATCTCTGTAATCACCGCTAGGGTCAGGACACAGAAAAACCTTCCCATCAGGCCCCAGTTTCCTTGTGCCCTTTTGTAAGGTCAACCCCTGTCCTGCCCTGGATCTGATTTTTTTTTTTTAGCCGCTACCTCTCCCAGAATTTCATATCAATGGGGCTATATTGCAGAAGCTTGGGAAAACGGCTTTCTTCCACTCAGCATAATGGATTTGAGATTCCGCCTTGTTGGCATGCGTCAATGATCAGTTCCTTTTCCCTGCCAAGGCGTATCCCTTTGTCTGGACTCCTGCAGCACGTGGATCCACGCACCAGCTGAGAGGCATTTGGGTTGTTTCCTGTCTGGGGTGATTATGAGTAAAGCCAGTGTGGATATTGCTGACGGGTTTTTTGGGATCCCAAGCATGTGCCAACTAGGTTCCCGCCAGTTTGCATTGTCCTTCCTTCTGTCTGTCATGACCGGGTCTCCAGCAGTTCTTTTGCAACCCCTTGGCACTTGTCCTTTTCATGGTCTCCTCGTTCTCTCTCCCTCCCTCTCTCCCTGTGTCTCGTATTTGTCTCTCTCTCTCCCTCCTTTCCTTCCCCTCCTCTCTCTCGCTCTCCTTTGTTCTCTTTCTGTCTTTTTATATTCTCATGCTTAATAAGTTTCTCTCCCTCTGTATTCATTCTTTCTTGGACTTCCTTTCTCTCCCTCTCTGTCTTCATCATTTTACTTTTTCTCCCCACCTTCTGCGTCCCTTCTGTCTCTCTCTCTCTGTTTTGATCTCCCTTGCCCTCCCCGTGAGCCCCTGCCACCACCTCCATTCATGCACCTTTGGAATCTCTCCCTGGAAGCAGAGGCCACCTTGGCGGAACTCCAGGGAGCCGAGTGCCCCAGGGATTGCTGCCAAGCCCATGCCCATGGAGGACCACGTCACCCTCTGTTCCCTGACAGACACTGGGCGGCCTCAGTGTTTCCACCTATAAAGGGGGGATAAGAACTGCGACTCCACCATCCTTACAGGATTAAAATTCACCACCAGCAGCTCATTGCTTCAGGGGAAACAAGTGTATCTGGGGATCTGTGTTCCACAGAACAAGCTCAGGAAGCCTTGAGCTCAGTGGCTGAAGCCATCTGGTCACACTCTGGAAGGGCCATGGGCTCCAACAGCAAGCCCTCCCTGCCTGGTGACCATCTCAGTGCTGCCCCAAAAAGGGGTCCTTCTTTGTGTGTTTTAAATTTTAATATACATACATATATACATATATTATTAAGTTTACTCACGTACATTCCACATCCCCCAAATATAATTTTTAATGTAGTTTATTTAACCCAATATGCCTAGCTTATAGATCTCATACATGTTTTGGTAGATTTACAGCTTAATATTTAATTTTTTTGGAACCACTATATTTCAAGTGATATTTAAAAAAACTTGTTTTGGTTCCCAATTGTTTGTTGCTAATGTATAGAAACACAATTGGTTCATTGGAACTTCCTGTGCAGAAGTATCATGTTATATGCAAATAAGGACAGTTTTATTTCTTCCTCTCTGGGTTCTGTGCTTTTATTTCTTTTTCTTGTCTTATTGCACTGGCTAGGATTTCCTGCACAATGCTGAATTGTATTGGAAGTGGTGAGAGGTGACATCCTTGCCTTGTTCCCACTGTTAGGGGGATGCTTTCAGTGTTTCATCGTTGAATATGTTGTCAGCTGTGGTTGTACATTTTTTAAATGTATTATTTTTAAATTTGTATTGTGGGAACCTATATAACAACATAAAATTTTCCATTTCAACCACTTTCAAGTATGCACTTCAGTGGTATAATTACATCCTCATGATTGTGCTACGATCACTGAACTTTCTGCAGAGGGATATTTAATCTGAGTGTCTGGAGATACCCTAAGAAGGTCTTGGAAGTGCAGTGAGACCTGCATGGAGAGGCTCTAAAACCTCTGCAAGAAGGAGCTCTCGAGTCTATGGGTTAAGGGACCCCACTGTGCCCAGCATGGAGCAAATCTGGAGATGACTCAGATCCCAATGTCAGGAGATCAGATAAAAAAATTATGGTGTCTTCACACAGTGATGCACACACAGCAATGAGAAGGGACTCAATACTGGTGCACACACACGCAGACTCTCCTAATGTTGAACTAAAATAGCAGAACCAAGAGAGAACAACATCCTTCCATTCATATATATATATATTTTTTTTAATTCAGTTTTATTGAGATATATTCACATACCATACAATCATCCATGGTGTACAATCAATTGTTCACAGTACCATCATATAGCTGTGCATTCATTGCCCCAATCTATTTTTGAACATTTTCCTTATACCAGAAAGAATCAGAATAAGAATAAAAAAGAAAAGTAAAAAAGAACACCCAAATCACCCCCCAAGTCCCACCTTATTTTTCATTTGGGTTTTGTCCCCATTTTTCTACTCATCCATTCATACACTGGATAAAGGGAGTGCGATCCATGAGATTTTCACAATTGTACTGTCACCCCTTGTAAGCTATATTATTTTACAATTGTCTTCAAGAGTCAAGGCTACTGGATTGGAGTTTGGTAGTTTCAGATATTTACTTCTAGCTATTCCAATATATTAAAACCTAAAAAGTGTTATCTATATAGTGCATAAGAATGTCCACCAGAGTGACCTCTCGACTCCATTTGAAACCTCTCAGCCACTGAAGCTTTATTTTGCTTCATTTCACATCCCCCTTTTGGTCACGATGTTCTCAATCCCACGATGTCAGGTCCAGATTCATCCCTGGGAGTCATATCCTGCGTTGCCAGGGAGATTTACACCCCTGGGCGTCGGGTCCCACGTAGTGGGGAGGGCAGTGAGTTCACCTGCTGAGGTGGCTCAGTTAGAGAGAGAGAGGCCACATCTGAGCAACCAAGAGGCACTCAGGGGGAGACTCTTAGGCACAATTATATGCAAGTTTAGCCTCTCCTTTGCAGTAACAAGCTTCATAGGGGCAAGCCCCAAGACACAGGGCTCAGCATGTCAATCTGTCAGTCCCCAGTGTTTGTGAGAACATCAGCAACAACTCAGGTGAGGAAGCCCAACACCTCTGCATCCTCCCCCAGCCCTTCAGGGCGGCCTCGAATATGTATTTTTATTCTCCACCCAAATTACTTTCTTCCATTTGTATTTGAAGTTCCAGAACAAGCCAAGCTATTCTAAGGTGACAGAACTCAGCAGCACATTTACCTTGGGGGTGGATGGAAACCTTCTAAATCTTGATCTGGTGGGGACTTGATGGGGTGTGTAGGTATTTAAGACCATAGAGCTGTGTACTAAGATTAGAGCACTTTACTGGACGTGAGTTACACCTCGGTAAGAAAGCAAATTCTAAACCTGTGGCCTTCCGGGCTGCTGTGCTCAGAAGGCCCTGTGGGGTGAGGACCCTCATGTTCAGGAAGGCTGTGCTTGGCCGTTGGGACCCAGGCCCCCACCCCCCGTCAATGAGCTGATTTGCATGACCTGTTGTGGTCCATCAGCCACTTCTCCTGGGTGCCCTGTGGCACCCGGGCCCGGCAGAACACCTCTGGCCTTCCTCCCTGCCCCTGGTTATGGCTGCCCAGCATCTCGCACTCCTGA
>PVKY010001976.1:0-28284 GCA_004027775.1 Bradypus variegatus | reverse complement strand
GACTCCCGGGGATGAATCCGGACCCGGCATCGTGGGACTGAGTGTATCTTCTTGAACAAAAGGGGGATGCAAAATGAGACGAAATAGAGTCGGTGGCTGAGAGATCTCAAATGGAGTCGAGAGGTCACTCTGGTGGGCATTCTTATGCACTATACAGATAACACCTCTTAGGTTTTAATGTGTTGCAATGGCTAGAAGTGAATACCTGGAACTGCGGAGCTCCGGCCCGGCAGTCTGGACTCCTGGGGATGATTATATGGTGGTGTAGATTGCAAGGGGTGATAGTGTGATTGTGAAAACCTTGTAGATCACACCCCCTTTATTTAGTGTATGGATGGATGAGTAGAAAGAGGGGGATAAAAACTAAATGACAAATGGTATGGGATGGGGGGATGGTTTGGGTGTTCTTTTTTCATTTTTAGTTTTTTGTTCTTGTTCTGATTCTTTCTGACGTAGGGAAAATGTTGAGAAATAGATTGTGGTGGTGAATGCATAACTAGATGATCATACTGTGAACGGCTGACTGTATACCATGGATGATTGTATGTTATGTGACTGTGTTTGAATAAAACTGAATAAAAAAAAAAAAAGTACCACAGGATGATGGAAATGCCCTAAAACTGGATGGGGGTGATAGCTGCACAACTTGCTAATCTGATTCCAAATCACTGAATTGTACATCTCAATCGGGTAATTTTATGGTATGAAAATTCTACTTCAATAAAGTTGGTTAAAAAAAGAAATGTATTCAACTCCTTTTGCCCTCGCACCCCCCAAAAAAGAATGAAGCTTTGCTATGTGCTACAACATGGAAGAACCTGGAAAACATTATACTGAGTGAAATAAGCCAGGTACCAAAAGGCAAATACTGTATGTCTCCACTTATATGAAATAACTATAATAAGCAAATTTCAGAGAGACAGAATGTAGATTAGAGGTTATGGGGGGTTTGGGGAATGGGGAGTTATTGCTTAATGTGTGCAGAGTTTCTGCTTAGAGTGAGGAAAAGTTTTAGAGAGAGATAGTCGTGATGGTAGCCTAACATTGTGAATATAATTAATGCCACTGAATATTTATGTACACTTAACAATTGTTGAAATGGGAAATTTCTTTTTTTATGTCTATTTTTAATTTTTTTATTTGGAGTGATAAAATTGTTCTAAAATTGAGTGTGATGATTGCACAACTAGGTGATGATGCTGTGAGCCATTGATTGTATACTTTGGGTAGGTTATATGGTGTGTGAATATATCTCAATAAAAGTTGCAGTTTAAGAAACTATATATTAAAGCACTGAAATGAAAAAAAATTTTTTTATATGGTTAAAATGGGAAAGGTTATGTTATATACATAGAAAACATTTTAATATTTATTTAATATGCATTAAAATTTTAATATAATTGTTTATAATATAGTATTTTAGTGTTTTGCTTAATTTTTTTCAATATTTTGTAATGATAAAAGTATAATAAAAATAAATTGTATACACATATGTCTAAAAGAGAATCTCATATCAGAAACATAAGTGGAAAAATAGTGTCACTCCCCTAAGTAGAATATAGAAATAAATATAAGGCAAATAAAACAATGGTTTAAATTCTATCTAGAGTCCAACACCCAATAGAGCCTTTCTCCTCGACCTATTTAGAAGGAAAATTAAAATCTAAATCACTGCCTCCCATGGGATTTTCCACATGCCCCTGAACCAGGGGTTGTTGTTCCCATTTTACAGACGAGGAAAACTGAGTTTGGGAGGAACAACCCGCAAGCCACTTGAACCTTGCTCAGATGAGCAAGAAGAAAATAAAACTTTTCCACAATCCCACAGTCAAGCAAGAAACGTATGAACCTCCTGGGGCAAGTGAGGGGTCCCCTCAGTTCTCCCACAGACCCTGCACAACGGGGTTGACCTGTGGTTCTGTGCCCCAGGCCATGGGACCCTGAGTGTCTCCTGCCCTTGGAGATATGCCCTCCAGAGCTGTGCCTGGGGGATAAGGCTGACTATTTTCATCACTTCCTTCCTTCCACTCCGGCAGCAGCCACCAGCCACTGCCTGACACAGCCGTCCCCACAGCCCCAACAGGACGGTTCAGGCTGCAGAAAGGGGTGCCCTGAGAAGGCTTTGCAGGTGAGTGCTCTCCTCCTTACCCAGAACAGTCTGCACCCTGACCCTGTGGCCCTTCTCCCAGGTTGGGGGGCATTGGAAGGCCTGGCAGGGGGAAAGGAAGGTACCCTCAAATCCTGTCTCTGTCCCCCTTTTCACTCGCTCCCTAATAAACAGGGTTAGCGGTGGCAGGTTGGCATTTACTCTGAGTGAAGAATCATTTGTTTATTCAACACACATTCATGGAAAGCCCACTGTAGGCCAGACACAGATGGGGAAGCAATCCTTAAGAGAAGACAGAGGACCAAGTGGAGTTTGGCTTTGAAAGGTCACGGAAAACCAGAGTTTGAGTCTGCTCTTTGATGCTGAGTGCTGCGTGTCCCTGGACAAGTTGCTTTCCCTCTCTGGGCACAAACTCCCCATCTCAAAGCATTAACCTCGATGAGTGGCCCCTTCTGTGTTCTGTTTTCTACACTGGGCACCACTCAGGGCCAAGAATGTTGGGAATCCGATTGGCTGGGGGGCCGTCTAAGTGGCCAAACTGGAATGCAAGCCATTGGCCCCATCCCCAGGCTTCGGTGTGGGAGCTGGGAACGGCCTTGCGGGGCAGGGGGAGTCATCTCCAAGGCCCTGACCTGGTCCCAGAGGGGCCAATGTCCACGGCAGGGGGATCCTCTAACAGTCATCTGCTCCCCCCACCCCTGAATCAGGGCTGGGGTCTCAGCTAGGGGGGCCACAGTATCCCTTCCGCTCCCCAAAATCTTACTCCGTGCTCGCCCTTCCCTACCACATCCTCCCTCACTGTCTTGCCTTCACCCACTGCACCTCATGATGCACCATCCACCGCCAGCCAGGTCCAGGGAGGGTCAGCCAGGCATTGGGGTGGACACGGGCACCCCCCACCCCCATTTACAGAAGGGAAAGTGGAGGCTTGGGAAGGGGGGTAAGTTACCCCTGTCCCAGGTTGGTCCCTTCTCGCCCCAGTGCCTGCTGGCCCCAGGCCCTCCCTCACGCCGCTCTCCCTGCAGCCAGCCTGCCCGATGCCCGCCTGGGGGGCACTGTTTCTGCTCTGGGCCGCGGCGGAGGCCACCAAGGACTGCCCTGTGCCATGCACCTGCCAGACCCTGGAAACCATGGGGCTGTGGGTGGACTGCCGCAGCCGGGGGCTCACGGCCCTGCCCGCCCTGCCCGGCCGCACCCGCCACCTCCTGCTGGCCAACAACAGCCTGCGCTCGGTGCCCCCCGGCGCCTTCGATCACCTGCCCCAGCTGCAGACCCTCGACGCGACGCAGAACCCCTGGCACTGCGACTGCAGCCTCACCTACCTGCGCCTCTGGCTGGAGGACCGCGCGCCCGAGGACCTGCAGCTCGTCCGCTGCGCCAGCCCGGCCCGCGCCTCCCACCGCCCGCTGGCCCAGCTGACTGGCTTCGAGCTGGGCAACTGCGGCTGGCAGCTCCCGACATCCTGGGCCACCGACCTTCGCTTCTGGGGGGATATGGCGCTGCTAGCCGTGGCTGTGCTGGGCCTGGCACTGCTGGCTGGCCTGCTCTGCACCGTCGCAAAGCCCCTGGACTGAGCCTGGCACCCCCAAAGCCAGCCCCATCTCGAGGCTTCCTGTCCCCCTCTCAGGCCTGCCCCACCCCCTACCTTGGAGGAGGGTGCAGTCTGTGCTGACAACAGAGGCCTGCCTCTGTCCCCCTTTTAGCTCTCCCCTAAAAAACAGGGTTAGGGGGGAACGGGATGGTATTTGCTCTGAGATGCCATTTCCAGCACCCCTTGGTCAGCCCAAGTCACCAGGCACCCCAAATAAACCAGTTGCTCAGCCCTTTTATCCAAGCTCTGAGGTTCTGTATTTTTGGGGGTTTTTATTTTGTTTTTTGTTTTTCTTCCCTTCAGTCCCTGAGTCTGGTTCCTTCCGGAAACCTGGGTTCATTTTGTTGTAACCACATGTCAGTGGGGACTTCTCTGTCCCTCAAATTCCTGGTAGAAAGGGCTGTTCTGCTTCCCTGTTCCCCGCCCCTTGCCAACTCCACCATCTCTGGACATGCCAAGCCCATCCCCAATGTCTGCCAGGTCCAGGGGCCCCGGTTCTGTCCACTCCACTGCCCATCTGCAAGCACCTGCTTCCACAAGAGCTGCCCTGGATGGTCCCAGGCCAATTTCACAAAAATATGTGGCCCCTCTCCAAACCCCACAGAGAGTTTGCTGCACAACACATCGGTGAGCAGACTAGGATGTGCTGAAGGCACCAGCTGGGCGTCAGCGCCCAACAGAAACAGCTAGAAAGGGCCACAGCATTACCACAGAGTGGCTCTGGCCACCCCACCCCTGCCCCCCAGGCTGCCCTGGGCCCCCCAGCTCTGTCCTATCTCACGTTCCCTTCACATCTTTCTCTCTCTGTGTTGTCTCTCTCCCTTCCCTCCTCCCTGCCCCTCTTCTTCAAGCCTCCCTCTGGAAAAAATTCCCGTCAAAGTGATGTGGCTACTTGCAAACTCTGGGAATCCATCCCCTGCCCCACACAGCCATCACCAGACTCTTCAAACGAGACACTCACCTTCCTGAGAGGAATTCTGGTGCCCCCACCGTGCGAGATAGCATTTACAGGTCTGTCACTGGGCAAGTCCCGTGCTGGGTGGGGACCCAGAGTCCAAATAAATGACACTGAGGACCCCGTCAAGGAGCTCCAAGGGGGAGGGAGAAGAGGGCCGGACACCTGGCGCCAATCTGAGCAGTGCTAACTGAGGGGTGGCCTGGAGATGAGCAGGTGACACCAGGAAGGCCGAGCAGGTACCACCCAAAAGAGCTCAGCTTGGAAAATGAGTCCCAAAATTCAAACACTGGAAGGGCTGTGTGCCGGTTTGGATTTATGATGTCCTCCAAAACACCATGTTCTTTAATGCAGTCTTGTAGGGGCAGACGTATTAGTGTCGATTGGGTTGGAATCTTTGGATTAGGTTGTTTCCATGGAGATGTGAACCACCCAACTGTGGGTAATACCTTTGATTACATTATTTCCAAGAAGGTGTGGCCCCAACCCTTCAGCCCTGTAAGAGCTCAGACAGAAGGAGCTCAGTGCTGCAGCTGAGAGAGGCATTTTGGAGACGGCCATTGAAAGCAGACTTTTGCTAGCCCAGAGTTTGCCTGGGAGAAACTAAGAGAACACCCACAGATGCCTAGAGAGAAACACAACCTGGGAGCAAGCAGACGCCAGCCACGTGCCTTCCGAGCTAACAGAGGTTTTCCGGACGCCATCAGTGTTCTCCAGTGAAGGTACCCTAGTGTTGATGCTTTACTTTGGACACTGTTGTGGCCTTAGGGCTATAACTTTGCAACCAAATAAACCCCCTTTATAAAAGCCGATCCATTTCTGGTGTTTCACATTAACAGCAGCTCTAGCAAACTGGAACAGTCATGAAAGACCAGTAACCAGCAAAGACTGAGGAACTGTCACAGCTTGGAGAAGACTGAGAGGACATGATAACCAAATGCAGCGTGGGATCCCGGACCACAAAAATAAAAAAGACATTAGTGGAAAAACTTGTGAAATCCAAAGAAACTTTGTAGTTTAATCGTATTATACCAAGGTTCATTTTTTAGTTTCAATATTGTTCTGTGGCTATGTAAGATGCTAATATAACATGCAACTGGGTGAAGCATATATAAGAAATCTCTATTTTTTGCAACTCGCCTGTAAATCTAAAATTATCTCAAAATAAAGAAAGTAAAAAAAAATACAATGTGTGATCCTAGATTGGGCCTTGGATTGGATCTTGGATTGGGAGTGGGGAGAGTTTTATAAAGGCCGTCACTGGGACAACGAGTGAAGTCTGAGTGTGATTTGAATAACAGTAAGAGTAGTGTATCAGCATCATATTTCCTGAATTTGATCATTGCGCTCTGATTAGGTGAGAAAGTGTCTTCTCCTTCAGACTCACGCCGAACAATGTAGTGGGGAAGAGTCATCGTGGGTGTCATTTCAAGCAGTTCAGGGTGAAAAAGAAGGTGGCATGTGCTGGGAGAGCAAAACAACACATGTTAACCATGGGTCAACATAGGTGAAGAGTATTTGGGAGTTCGTGATAATATTCTTCCAACTTTTCCCTACCTTTGGAATTTTTTCAAAATAAATAGTTGAGTTTTGTATATATATATATATATATATATTTAAGAACTCTACATCCCATTAAAAATGTACAGTCACCCAGGAGTATAAGTCTCCCTGGGATCTGGGACAGGACTCCCAGGGGTGAGCCTGGACCTGGCAACATGGGATTGAGAAAATCTTCTTGACCAAAAGGGGGAAGAGAAATGAAACAAAATAAAGTTTCAGTGGCTGAGAGATTTCAAATGGACTCGAGGGGTCATTCTGGAGGTTATTCTTACGTGCTATGTAGATATCCCTTTATAGTTTCTAGTGTATTAGAATAGCTAGAAGGAAATACCTGGAGCTGTCAAACTGCAACCTTGTAGCCTTGAGTCTTGAAGACAATTGTATAACTGTATAACTTACACAGTGTGATTGTGTGCTTGTGGAAAACCTTGTGGCTCACACTCCCTTTATCCAGTCAGTGTAAGGACAGATGAGTAACAAAATAAAGACTATATATATATAATAGGGGGGAATAAGGGGCATGGGATGTTTTGGGTGTTCTTTTTTATTTTTACATTTTTTTTATTTTGGAGTAATGAAAATGTTCTAAAATTGTGGCAATGAATGCACAGCTATATGATGATACTGTGAGCCACTGATTGTATACTTTGGATGGATTATATGGTATGTGAATGTATCTCAATAAAGTTGCATTTTAAAAAATGTTCAGTCAGAATATTATGTTCAAAGGCCACTGAAATGATGATTATTCTATGTGGTTGTGTTCAGTCACCCAGAACTCATTGTTAAAACTAACTCTTGCACCTTTTTCCTTCCTTCCTTCCTTCCTTCCTTCCTTCCTTCCTTCCTTCCTTCCTTCCGTCTGTCCCTTCTTCCTTCCTTCTACTCCTTTTCCTCTTCCCTCCTTCTTTTTTTGGCTTTACTTTTTGAGCACAAAAACTGCTCCATGACTTAGTCATGGGCCATTCTTATTAGCTTCACCATCTACAGGCATTCACTCCCTATGCTACTGACACAGTACTGATTGCATCTTTTCGGGTGAGGTTTTTTTTCAGAAATAATTATTTAACTCCCTAGTGTTGTGCCTCAGAAATGGCAGTGAGCAGAAAGTGGAAAGGCTCTGTCCCTGCTCTGCTTTCCCAAATTGGGGCACAGTGAGTAAGCAGCTTGTAAGAATGAAGTCTGACTTGGCAGGTACCCCTAGCCCCTGACTGTCAGCTTCTTGAATAGCTCCGTGCTGGAATTCTCCTTTAAATCACTCTGGATGAGGGAAATGCTTATGTATACTTCGGGCTTTGGGAAATGACTAAAACTCTTGGTACACTCTCACTTTTTTTGGGTCAATCTCTAAAAAACTGGATCAAATTTAGAAAGGAAAGCTAAACTATATTATTTTCTTAATATTGCAGTCAACGCCTAATCTATTTGTTTTTCATTAACATTTTATTTTGAAATAATGTCAAACTTACAGGACAGTTGCAAAAATAATACAAAACCCTTACAGAGAACTCCAACCTACTTCCACACCCCCAGATACCCTGCACCAATTTTAACATTTTGCCACAATTCCATATCTATCTATCTATCTATCTATCTATCTATCTATCTATCTATCTATCTATCTATCCATCCATCCGCCTATCTATTTAACAGTCGATTTTCTGAATACATAAGAGTAGGCCCATGTTTTCTGAATACTTAACTTCCATGTACATTTCCTAAGATCAAGGATATTCACTTTTGTAACCACCTTAAGTGCATTATCAAGTTCAAGAAATTTAACATTGATATAAAGCTTAATCTATATTCCAATTTTTTATATGTCCCCCAATAATGTCCTTTGGGCATTTCCTCCTCCATTATTAGATCCAGTCCAGGATCACACACTGCATTTAGTTTCCATAGTCTCTTTAGTTGCTCTTTTATTTATTTTTTAATTGTGGATGAATTCACATTTAAAACTTTCCCATCTCAACTACCCTCAGGCATATAATACAGTGGGGAACAATGGTCAGCAGTTCATGCATAATGGGTGCAGCGTTTCTGTTTGGGGAGATGGGAAAGTGCTGGTAATGGATGGTGGTGAGGGTTCTGCAACATTGTGAAAAGGTGCTCAACATCATTAGCCATTAGGGAAACACAAATCAAAACCACAATATGAGATACTATTTCAAAACCACTAGGAAGGCAATTATTTACAAAATAGAAAATAAGCATTGGTGAGGATGTGGAGAAATAGGAATCTTTTTACATTGTTGGTGGGATTGTAAAATGATGCAGACATTGTGGAAATAGTTTAGGCAGTTTCTCAGAAAGTTAAGCATAGAAATACCACATGACCTGGCAATGCCACCTTTTGGAGTATACCCAAAAGAATTGAAAACAGGGACGTGAACAGGTATTTACACACCAATATTCATAGCAGCATTATTCTCAATAGCCAAAAGGTAGGAGCAACCCAAGTGTGTATCAGTGGATGAATGGATAAACAAATGTGGTACATCCATACGAGGGAACATTATTCAATCGAAAAAAGGAGTGAAGTTCTGATACACGCTGCAACTTGGAGGAACCTTGAACATATCGTGTTGAGTGCAATAAACCAGACAGATATGCAAATTCACAGAGACATAAAGTAGAGAATAAGTTAATAGGGGAAGAGGGGAAGAGGGAATGCAGAGTTGATGATTGATGGGTGTAGGGTTTCTGTTTGGGATGGTGGGAAAGTTCTGGTAATGGAAGGTGAGAGGGTGAGGGCACCACAACATTGTGAATTGATTAATCCCACTGAATTGTACGCTTGGGAGAGGTTCATGAAGGAAATGTTATGTTGTTTATATGTTTCCACAATTTTTTTTAATAGAGCAACTAAAGAGATAATGACAGTTAAATGCAACACATCATCCTGAACTGGATCTAATAAGGGAGGAGAAAATGCCTAAAAGGACATTATTGGGACATATGAAAAAATTGGAATATAGGCTAAGCTTTACATCAATGTTAAATTTCTTGAACTTGATAATTGTACTTGTGCCAGTTTGAATATATTGTGTCCCCCAAATGCCATTATCTTTGATGCAATCTTGTGGGGCACACATTTTAGTGCTGATTAGATTGGAATCCTTTGAGTGTTTCCATGGAGATGTGACCCACCCAACTGTAGGTGATAACTCTGATGAGATATTTCCATGGAGGTGTGGCCCCACCCATTCAGGGTGGGCCCTGATCAGTGGAGCCATAAAAATGAGCTGAAAAACAGAAGGAACTCAGTGCAGCTGTGAGTGACATTTTGAAGAGGAGCTACAGCCTAGAGGGACACTTTGAAGAAAGCACAGGAGCTGCAGATGAGAGACAGTTTGAAGACGGCCGTTGAAAGCAGACTCTTGCTCCGGAGAAGCTAAGAGAGGACAAATACCCCAAGTCCAACTGAGAGTGACATTTTTGAGGAACTGCAGCCTAGAGGAACATCCTGGGAGAAAGCCATTTTGAAACCAGAACTTTGGAGCAGATACAGCCATGTCCCTTCCCAGCTAACAGAGGTTTTCTGGACACCATTGGCCATCCTCCAGTGAAGGTACCCAATTGCTAATGTGTTACCTTGGACACTTTATGGCCTTAAGACTGTAACTGTGTAACCAAATAAACCCCCTTTCATAAAAGCCACTCCTTCTCTGGTGTTTTGCATTCTGGCAGCATTAGCAAACTAGAACAGTACTTAAGGTGGGTACATAGATGAATATCTTTGTCAGGAAATGTATATGGAAGTATTCACTATTCAAGTAGCATGATGTATACAATAAGTTTAGAAAATAGAGAGATAATAGAGTTACACTTATGTGATATATACATAAATAGAATATATTATAAAAGTAGTATAGTTCCACTTTAATAAATTTGTAAAAAAAAAAAAGCGAGAAAGAAAGAAAAGAAAAACGAGTTACACATAGCTCTATTTATAAAAACCACTGTTGACATTTTCATGCCCAGACTCTATTTTTTCCATCAGTAATAACATTTCCATACTTTGTTGATATTCTGGATGATCCAATGAACAATGCAGCATAAACATTTCAAAATATTAGTTACATTATTTTCATGACTCTTTCAAAGTTTATGGTTTCTTTCCATTAAAAATATAATATATATTTATTATAGAAAAATATATTTTATATAGAAAAATGGCAGGAATGTCTTCGTCTCCCACAGTCCCTCCAGTTACTATCTTTTGATCAGTGCTCCAACATGCTTGACTTAAATATGCTGCATTGAGGAATGGCTATTTCCAGATCTCCCTGTATTTACAAAGAAGACTGCCATGAATATTCTCGAAATAGAGTTTTTACTGTGCTTAAGGTTCATGCCATAGGCCAGATCTCCAATATGGGTGCTATTTTCAGAAATGTCCACTTAGAAGCACATTCCTTTCATCTCTTCTAAACCCGAGCATGTGGCAGCTGTCCTTGTGGCTGCAGACTCGGGAACACTCAACGTCCTTTCTCAGGCTTTCAAGGGATCAAGGTAAAGACTCCGGAGCTGATAAGCCCGGGCTTCCAAATTTGACCCCTGCCACTTACTAGATGTGTAGTTTGGAGTAAGGCACTTAAACACCCATGTAGCTTCATGTGAAGTGCTTAGAAGAAAACAAGTTCCTAGGAGCTTCTTGATAAATGCTAGCTTCCATCATCTTGGAGTATGGGGCAGCCTATAAATGTCTTTCTCGTAGAAGTCTGAAGATCTTAAAAGTGTAAATTGGGCAGTCTTCACCCAACTTTCTATTAACCCCTACAAAGTACCGTATTTGGGGCCTATATGTGAATCTCTATCTTTTTTGACCCAAGAGTCCACAGCCTAAAGCAGCTAGGGATCCAGAAATGACTGAGAGTTGCTATTAGGCATGATGAAGCCCGAATGTGTCCAGATAAGGTAGCGTGAAAAACAGAGGCTGCTGGGAAGGGCACCGAGGGATGAGGTTGGTTCAGACCTCCCTGCTGACTGACTCCCTTCTAGGCACTGTCCTTGCCAAAGAGCTCACCACAATCCCTTTGTCCTTGATGTCCACAGATCAAATGGGTGCTGGTACAAAGAAAGAAAAGACCCTTCATCCAGAAATCCAAATGGCCAATGCAAGAACCAAAAAAGTGCCAAGATGTCAGCATCTGACCCTGGGCCACCCTGGTGAGGTGTAGACCAGCATTCCTCAAACTGTGATGGGCACAGGAATCCCGGGAATTCAGATCTGGACTCAGGGGTTCCGTGGTAGAGGCTGAGCTTCTGCCTCTCCAGCAAGCTCCAGGCTGATGTCCAGGCTTCTTCTGGCCAGACACCACTGAGCCCGAGGTGGTGGGATGCTGTCCTCCCTCCTCCAGTACCCGAGAGCCAATTTAGCAACCCAATGACCACTACCCTCTCCTGGTCTCCTCTCTTGGGGGCCCCTGCATCCTGATGGCCCAATCTCCAGAGATCCCCCAGACCAGCACACAGACCTTCCAGCTTCCTGGGAGGAGTGGAGGTATAGAATACTGCAGATACAACTCTTATCATGCTACTGAGAGAGTATCTGAATTTTATATAAAAGGGAAACCTCCATGCCCCAGACTTCTCCCTGGGCTGACTGTTCCAAAGGGATAGTCACATTGGAATGGGAGGTTCACAGCTACTGAAAGGGCACAGCCAACAGTAGGGGAGTTCCCCGAAACACACAAGCCCTGGGTGCAGGGAGGATGGGAGCAAATCCCAGGCCCCATCTTGCAGCTGAGGCAGGCGGTGCTCCCCACCACCTGCCTGTAGACCGGGCTGAAGGTTGACCCCTCCAGGGGTGTTGGCCCAGGGCCTTCAGTGCACTGATGGATGTGAAAGCACAGAGTAGATGCCCAGGAACATGAATTGAATCCAAATCTTCAGACTGAACAGAGTCCTTTCTTTCAGACCCTCTCCTTTCAAGTGGGGAGACCCTGTCACAGAAGCTGCAGCCTCTGGGGCATCTGCACCTCCTGGAGGGGTCACGGGAGAGCCTGGGAGCTCGGGGTCAGCACCGGGTGGCTGTCCTTTGGGTGTAAGGACTTCAGCTCAGGCTTTGTGAACAGGGGCTCCTGGCCTGGAGGAGGCCATGTCACACTGAGAGTTTAGGTTCTTCAGGTGGGTCGGGCAATGGTCTGCCTGCCGGGAAGTTCCCAGTGGGCCTCTGAGCCGTGGCCTGCGGAAGGGTGAAGTGATCTCGTCCCTGTGGGATCTGCGTTAGAGAGCTCCCTGCAGCCACGGTGAGTGGACCAGAGCCCAGGCCAGAGGTGGTTTGTTGGGTGGAAGAGATTTCAGAGCTGAGAGGCAGCCAGGCTCGGCAGAATTTGGGTCCTGAGTGACTGTGGGTGACAAGAGGGGATGGGACTGGAGGTGGGGTGCCATCTGCATCCTGGCTTCACTGGGTGAATATGTACGAGGAGAGGTTGAGGTTGGGGATTCAGGGACCCTCAGTGGCAGGGCAGCTCAGCCCAGGGCCTGGCTCAGGTTGGGGCTCAGAATAAATAGTTTGGGGGCTTTGAGCAAGTCCTTTCTGGGCCCCCTGCCTCAGCTTCCCTGTTTTTCAGGTCTAGGCCTAGCTCTGCTGCTCTGGGAGTTTGCCCTGGGGCCTGAGCAGCTCTGTGTGATCAGAGGCATCGGGGACCCTCAGGGACAGCCTGACCCACGCCTGAGCCTCTGGGACATGTGGGGGGCTGATGGGCTCAGACAGGCCCCATCATGGGGTTTCCTTCCCAGAGCATGTGTGCTGTGGAGCCACGCTGCATTTAGAGGAGAGCAGGAAAGGCAAATAACATGTTTTTCCTCCCCAAGGCCTGGGAGCAGGGGGCCGGCCCATCTGAGTGCCAGGGGCTCCAGGTCTTCTTCCCACAGCCCACACCACTGAGCAGCCTCTGCTCCGCCTTGGGGGGCCTGGGGAACAGAAACAGTAGCTCCCCTGGCCCAGCCCGGCCATTTCCAAAGCCTCTTCCCACCTGGGATCCAATCATGCATCCAGGATGCAGGCAGGAAGTTGTAGCCTCCATTCAGGGAAACCGAGGCTCAGAGAGAAGTGACCTGCCTGAGGCCACACAACTAGGTAGGAGCAGAGCTGGGATCTGGGATGAAGGTTGGTCAGTCTGCCATCAATGGATGGGGTTTGTAGGGCCAGGCAACACCATGTGGCCTCCTCCCCTCTTCCTGGGGGTGGCCAAGCAGCCACAAGTGGGGTGCCACTCGATGTTCCAGCCTTTTTTACCCCCCTTTCACAGTGACCCCAGAGTCTCTTGGTGGACTGTAGCTTTATGGGCTTCCTGGTGCTGGGGACCCAATCAGGCACCCCACAGGCACTGGGAATGTAGGGAGCCATTGGGGGGAGGGTCAGGTGGAGCCCTTGGGTTGGGGGTGGGGCCTTCAGGTCCAAACATGGAATATTAGCTCTTGGAGTATTAATGCTTTTTTGTGGCCACACGGCATGGGCACAGAGCTCTTACTTCCAAGCCCATTTGCTCAACTGTAGAGTTCTCAGAAAAGTGTGAGGGGTGCTGGCTGTGGCCCCCTGGCAATCGCCTGCCTCCCCCCACAACACAAACCTTGGATTTTGTAGTTGAGAGAAGCTGAGAGAGAGGTGCAGTGACCTACCTGAAGTCAGCTGGTTGTCCCTGGCAGAGACAGCCCCCAACAACAGCTCCTCTGTACCCTGGGGGCTCCCCAGGGGCCTGGGACTGAGGGGGGCCTGGAAGTGGGCAGTGCGCAGACCCCGCCACCCCCACTCTGGGTCCTAGAGCCGTGGTTGGGGTGACACCTGCCGAGCAGGTGAGACTAACTGGTGAGGATTTGTCCCTGGGGCCGGCTCTGGGTTCAAAGGGGAGAGAACCAGTCATGGGCACCATAGGTTCCTTACAGAAATCTGTTTAATGGTTCAGGAATGTATCCGCTCCAGTACTGCTGTTTTTCCAAAAAGGCAACTCTTTTTCATGTTTTAAAAAATAGATTTGATATAAAGACTCATATAATCATAAATAGATAAGGAGGAAAACTGTGAAATGTCAATGACATCCTTGGGCTGGCAGAAGCCCTTTCTCCCTGTGTCCCCCCAAGTCCAGGCCCCTCAGGGCTCAGAGGGTCACTGGGCCTGGAGGGGGTCCCACCCTTGGCAGGGCTCTGGGGGGTGGTGAGAAACCAAATTCAATATGAATCAGGAACTTCCTCCACTCCCCACCTGCTGGGGTTCAACTCAAGCCTCTGGAGTGAAAAAACCCTTTCTGGGAGATCAGGGACCAAACTCTCCGGCTGGGAGCTGCCCAGGTTTCTTCCCTCCCTGCCCATCCCTAGGTCCCTTTCCTGCAGCCCAGTCCCCCCAGCCTCAGGACACCCCTCTCCCATGACCCTGGGGGCCGATCTGACATCTCCTGGCTGTCCTCTCCCAGCACCTCCACCCCAACCCCTCTTCTTGCCCGCCACCTCCAGACCCCATCAGCTCCCGCTCTTGGGTAATTTATAAATAAAGATTACCCTGTTCTCTTCCTGCCCCAGAGGCCCTGGGCTGCGGGGAGGGGAACAGGCCTGCCATGGGGAAGAAAAGAGGCCGGTTTTGTTTTCTGGCTCCCACACTTCCCATTTTCTCCGCCCCAGCCCAGGGCCCTGTTTGAGAGGACGGAGGCTCAGAGAGGCAGTGAGGGACTGGCCCACTGGGGGGCTAGAGGCAAAGCTCCTGACCCGGACCCCACAGGCGGTCACGGCAGATACAAGGGCAGGGGACTGAGCTTGGGGTGGGCCAGTTCTCCTCAGAGGGTGTGTCCCACTGAGTCATTTGTGGGATTCTAAATGACAGGGAGGGAAGGGCCGGGGTGGGGGGTGGGGGGTTAAGGGAAGGTTAAGAAGGCCTAGACAGAGAGTGCTCACGGGGACAAGAAAGTGCTGGAAGGAGCTGGGGCAGGAGGTGTGGAGGCCCTGGAAGGCACCCCAGAGAACCCTGTAAGGTGTTTGAGCAGGGGAGACCCAAGAAGTGGGGACAGCCAGTGAGAGGAGGCCTCCATGGCCCCAGGCTGGGCTGGTGCTCCTTCTCCTTTCTCCTCCCCAAGGGGATGGGGATATGGGGGTGGCTGGCAGGCCAAGGTGACAAAGGACCCCTGTGCCAACGCTGGATCTTCATGGCAGGCACAGCTCCCCTGTGAAGGAGACATGTGGGGGTTCCACCAGGGCAATTCAGACCCAAGGCCTCTGCTCCAAAGACCCCCTGTATGTCCCCTGTCCCTTCCCACAAAGCAGCAGATCCCTGCAAAGTTGGGCCTCAGGGACTGTTTTTCCAGCTCAGGCCTGGGAGCAAGCACTGCTTGTGGGTCTGGGGGACCTTCGTCCTTGGCGTGGATGGGGCCCCTTGTTGAGGAACCGGATGTGGTCACCTCTCCCTGCCAGCAGCTGGGGCTAACCAAAGCCAGTCGGGCAGGGCTCTGGGCCAGCTCAGCCTCACGCCAGCCAGGGAGCCATCCTACTTCCAGCTCCCCAAACCCACCCACAGCCCCATCTAGGCAGGCCTGGGATTCCCCTCCCGGATTCCCCTGCAGAACAGACTCCGCTCAGCGGCTCCGGATGCTCAGCCACCCACGCCAAGCCCTGCCAGTCTCGGGCCCAGCCAGAGAAGCACCCTCCTGCCCCAGTCTCTGCCCTGTGGGAAAGGCCTGGGAAGAGACCAAAGGGCTAGAGCAGAAGGTGAGGCAGTCTCTGAGCTGGAGCCCATGGCCAGCCCTGGGCACTAGGGACTGAGCCGGGGTCCCCTGTCTGGGCTCTGTACAACATGATGAGGCCTTGACCCTGGGTCTGAGAACAGTTTCTTGGGAGCCCTGAGCTAAGGGTCGTGAGGGGCTGGACTGCGACTAGCCTGGGAAGATGGTCCCGGCCTTTCCCAGCCTTGCTCCCCTCCTGCTCCCCACCCCCAACCCAATTCCTGTGAATCCTCCGAGCTATATAGCCAGAGGACGCTGCTCTTTTCCAAAAGTCCCAGCAATCAGATACCTCTAATCTTTTGTCTTCCAACGTCAGCACCCAGTTCAGGACAAGGGAGTTGAAGGCAGGTGGGTTCAGGGGCATGAAAACGGCCAGACCAAGGATTGAAAGGGCCTTGCCTTTTTTTGTTGGGGAACACTCTAAGCTAGGCCGGGACCAGGTGGGGAGCTGAGGTTCCTGAACATGGGACATGGGGTAAGACTGCATGACCCGAGCCTCAGGGAGGCAAGCTTTTCAGTTTATCTTCAACATTCGTTTTCCTCGCACTCCCCTCTCCCCCAAGCTTCAGAGAGCTGGTGCTGAAGAATTAGCTGGCTTGGCAACCTGAGTGGCAAAACTTGGGGCCCCAATCCAGCCAGTGGTCCCCCCCACCCCAACCCAGCCATGATCCCAAGCTTGATGCTGATGAAAATGAGAAAAAGCTACACTGAAAATAAGAAAACTCCAGAGTTCTTGTATAAGGCAGCAGGCCAGCCCCAGAGGCATCTGGGAGCTCAGAGTTGGCAGTGAAAAAAGAAGAAGTTTCCTCAGCTGGGAGGAGTTAGGACTTCTTTGGGGGGGGGGGTCTGAGCATAAGAGCAGAGTCTGGGTGAACCACAGTGCAGGCTCTTTCTGCTGCTCTGGACCGAGGCCCTGGAATGACCCGGAAGGAGCCAGGACGCCAGCCACATCCCTAGAAAGCAGCAACCCGTCACTCCAGTTGCAGCAAACTTAAGGAACGAAATGGTCAGAGACAGTGAATGTGGAACAGAGCAGGAGGGCACGTTCCAGGCCCCTCCTCCACCGCTGCCCACACTGGCAGGCTTGGGCCAGTTCTGGAATGTGAAGAATGAGGAGGGGGACAGCCGCTGGCTCGGTTGCTCCCTTCCTCCTGGGTGGCTTCCCCTTCAAGCATCCTGGATGGATCATTCCAGGATAAAGGTAAAGACTGACCTGCTCGGGAATCACCAGAGCCCTGGAGGGTCCCCCCACCTCCAGGACTGGGCTGGCCAGAGAGAGCAAAGGGGTGGGGAGGCCCCTGGCCCCGCCGGTCAGCAGCCGCAGCCCCAGCTCTCGCCAATGTCCTTGCTGTCCAGCTGGATGTGGTCGGTGCCCTGCTCGGTGAACATGGGGCCCCCATGCCTCAGGATGAGCTCCGTGGCCACCCTCAGGAAGGCCTCCTCCACGTTGCTCGCGTCCTTGGCTGATGTCTCGATGGCACACAGGATGTCGTAGTGCTCCGCCAGGCTCTGCGCCTCGGCCAGCGGGACTTCCCGGAGCTCCTCAAGGTCCAACTTATTCCCTGCGGAGAAAGGCCGGGGCACCGGGTGAGGCCACCCCCAGGCTGTCCACTCCCCTTCTCCTTGATACTATTTTATTTTTTGCATTTGTATGAAATGCTTCATCATAAAATAATTTTTTTGAAAAATTTCCTTGATGAAAGGCAAGCAGTTAGACAGAGAATGGGTTGAGCTGCGTTTTCTGCCTGGGCAGGGGTTTCCGCTCCCCACTCCGGACAGGCTGTTGAAGGCCATGTGGAATCAAAGCCCCACCCTTTTGTCTCAGCTGGAGTCAAGTTTAGTTCCCCCAGGTGCAAAAGTCTCCACTGCAAGCTCCCCACCTGCACAACGTATGCTTAGAAGAATCTGTCCAACTGCTGGGGCGAGGAACTAAGAGAGCAAACAATACTCCAAAGCCGGGGAAGCTGATGCAGGAGGAAAAGGGAGGTAAACCGCAGGCCTCTGCAGCAGAGGTTCTCAAAGTGGGTTCCCTGGCCCAGAAGCATCACCTGAGAGCTCGTTAGAAATGCACATTCTTGGGCCCCGCCTCCACCCTCTGCAGGCAGGGGTCAGCAATCTGTGTTGTAACAAGCCTTCCCAAGCGATTCCGGTGTGTGTAAAAGTTGGAGAACCCTCAATCTGCAGAACTGGGTAACAGAAAGCCACTGAATTACAGTCAGGAGGGCTGAGCTCAAATTCCATAGGCTCACAGGCTGTGTGGGTTTGGAGGAATGCCTTCACTTCACTGAGCCTTAGCTCCCTCACCTAGAAATGAAGTCCAGCCAGGGCTAGGAGAACTAAATCTAAGGGCGCACAGAAAATATGTACAGCAGTGCCCACCACCGGGCAGATACACAGTAACTGCGAAACAAATTTTAGCTTCCTTTCTTCTTTCCTCTAACTCCACAGTTGAATATAACTTTATAAGTGATTAGCAGGATCTGAATTGAATTGACCAGATCATGGTTCAAGTTCTGGCTCTGCTCCTACCTGGCCAAGCTCAGCCATTTTCTGAGCTCAGATGTACTCCTTGTTTGAAAAAGAGAGAGAAACAGAGACAGAGAGAGACAGGTAGCAACAGGGAGACAGACACACAAGACAGAGAGACAAAGACACAGAGACAGAGTGACAGAGTAACAAAGATGTACGGAGACAGAGAGACACACGGAGACAGAGATGTAGAGACAGACACAGAGACAAAGAGAGACAGATGCACAGAGACAGAAACACAGAGACAGAGACACAGAGATAGAGACAAAGAGACAGTGACAGAGAGGCACAGAGACAGAGACACAGAGACAGACAGATGCAGAGACAGACACACAGAGACACAAAGAGAGACAGATGCAGAGACAGAGACAGACATACAGAGACAGAGACACACAGAGACAGAGAGACCCAGACACAGAGACAGAGACAGACATCCAGAGACAAAGAGAGACAGACAGGGAGAGTCATACAGAGACTGAGACACAAAGGATTCCACGGTCCCTGGGCCCCCCTCAATCCCAGCATGCCCCTAGCCCCGTTCCCTCCAACTCACCAATCAGCAACTGCACGATATTGGAGCCCGCGTACTTCCTCACGTCCTCGATCCAGTGGGGCACCGACAGGAAGGAGCTCCTCTTGGTGATGTCGTAGGCAAGGATGGCCCCGTTGGCGCTGCGGTAGTAGCTCTGGGTGATGGTGCGGAAGCGCTCTTGGCCGGCCGTGTCCCAGATCTGCAGCTACAGGAAACAGGAGGCGGCCAGTGAACTCGGCAGTGTGGGTCCAAGTGCGAGAGATGGGCAGATCCGTCCCACAGACCCAAGCCCAGCACCCTGGCCAGGATCACACGAGAGGGGTGACAAGGTGGACAGAGAGGCGCCTTCCAGGCCCCTTGGAGGGACACTCGATGGCCCAACTTTGAGGAGGAAAAGAGGATGCAAAGGGAAGGTGGCAGCCCTTGTCTCTGCCCCCTAAGGAAAGGCTATAGTGGGGTAGGGGGGTGTCAAGGGATGTGTTACGGACCGCAGGAGTTTGAGCACTCAACCGTAGTGCTTCGTGCGTGTCCATTCTCTCCTAAACACTGGGCCACGTGTCGGGGACCCTGACCCAGAAGAGAACTCTGGATTTGAGCTGTAAAATGCTCCATTGCACCCGGTGATGTGGAAGGTTCTCTGGTTCCTAAACAGTGACACCTATGAAAATGCCCCATGGGAGGATTTCGCAACCAACCAAGAATTTTCCGGTGAGGGACGGCTGAGTTGCAGTAGTCAGATGGCTGGGGGATTCAACGGGCAGGGTCTTCTCCCGGGGCCTTTAAGAACAAGGCAACGCCCATGAGCTGTCCCTGCTTGGCCTCAGCAAGGAGTCTGGGGTCTTTGGCCACCTGTGTCTTCTATTAGTGCCCTCTGCTAGGCCCCCTCCTGGACATACAATGAAGAGGTGCCTGGGTGTGGCAGGAGTGTCCCTGGCTCTCTGGACGTTCTTTAGATGGAGCACCTGGCAGGACAGACGCCAGATAGGGCAGAGGGAGGGGCTGGACCACAGGCCAGTGCAGACCTGGATCTCCAGTGTGCCTGGGCCCGCGGGCTGCCCACTCTGGGTCCTGAGGGTGGGAGATCCCTGTCTGCGCGTGGGCATCTGGAGGCAGCGGGGGCTCAGGGCGCTCAGTTACCACTATGCTTCGGTGGCTCAGAGCTTGCCTTCTGTGCTCTGCAAGTCAGATTTTCAGGGTTTTCTGAGGATGAACACAGATGTTGGTCCATCCATCCTCCTTCCCTGGGCAAGCACTCTGGGTGCCTCTCTCTCCTTCTCAAGTGTGGAAGGGACCTCACCTCTCTGGGCTGGGGACAGACCACAGAGATCTTGGAAGATTCCTGAGGACTGGGCTTGTGGCCTTGACACTACCTCTTTCCCAGCCCCCATGGGGTAAGTCAGATTTAATGAGCTTTGGGCTTCAATGTGCCAAATAATACCCCTCTTTCCTGATACTTCCTGTTTACTCCTCAGCTGTGAGAGGCTCCGAGGAACTCAGGCCCCACATCCCCCAACCCATGGCTTCTACTAGATCATGCACACCAGCACACTACACTAACTTGACCTCCAGATCACCCAGGATGCTCCATACCCCGAAGGAGAACATGGAACATAAAAGACAGAGGCCAACAGGGGAAAAAAGCAAGCTGGAAGAAACAAGCTATGCAGAGACAAAAACCTTAAAGAACAAAGCTTCAATATTTTCAGAGCCAGGAAAAAAATTCCATGAAACTATAAAAAAGGGCCATTCAGAAAGCAAAAAAACCAAACCAAACAAGCAAAAAAACACCGAGCCCTTGAAAATTAAAAATATGATAACAAATGAATAATGCAATAGGAGGGTTGGAAGATAGAGTTGAAGAAATCCCTCCAAAGTAGAGAAGAAATACAAGGAGATGGAAAAGAGAAAAGAAAATTATGGGAACAGCCAAAAGGGTCCAATATCAGGACAGTAAAGAGGGAATAGTAAAAACAAGGAGGGAAAACAAAAGAAATACTTAATGAAAATTTTCCAAAATTGATTAAAATGGCCCACTAAGCCAATATATGATGGATTAAAACAGACCGACACCGAAACATATCACTGTAGAACAAAGGGGAAGAAAAAATAAGATCCTCAAAGCAGAGGTAAAAAGAGAAAAACAAAAAACAGGTTTCTCACAAAAGATCTGCATGGCATTAGACATTTAATGAAGCAATGCCTTAAAATTATGAGGGAAAAATATTTCCAACCTAGAATCCTCTGACCTAGTCAACCATCAGTCAAGTGAGAGGGTTCAAGAAAGGCATTTTCAGACCCGTCCTCTCTCAGGAAGCTACTGAAGAATGTCTTCTACCTAAAGTAAGGAGACAACCAAAAGATAAAAGAATGTGGGAGTCAGGAAACAGGGGGTGCAACTTAAAAAGAGATCAAGGGACCCCAAGACGACAGCTGAGCAGCAAGCCTAGGCATCTACCAATCTGGAATGGGGCAGGTCAGAAGGCTGTGAGAGCTAGCAACTTCCAGCTGCCGGTAGCAGATTAGCCCTCCCTCCATAAAAACAAAGCAAAACAAAACATACAACTGGAGAAAAATACATGAAGCTGCTGTGTTCAGAATATAGGCAACCAGCAGCACAAGATTACAATCCCTGAAAGAAGCAAAATCATGAAATGAGCCTCCCAATTGCCACCTCTCTCTAGGAACAATTTCCTGACCATGGAACAGTAGGCTAGAATCCAAGCAGAACATAGCCGTCCCTTTGAGCTGGGGAGGCAGAGGTCAGAGTCTGGAGCAACTGATGTGACTGGAAAGAGGAGCTGTGCAGAAGGGGGCCAAAAGTCTCTGTGGTGGTCCCGGGTGAGTCTTTGCCTGGGGGCTGGACTCTCCACATGCAGGGCTAAGACTATGGGAACCTTACCACAGAGTGGCTCCTCCAGGGGTAACTGCTGACCAGGGATAGAGGTTGAGTAGTGCTGGGGAGAGCTGAAGTGAAGAGACCTCATCAGCACCTTGTTTGACACCCAGAATAAACTGAGAGGTCAGAGAGGCTGTGCCTAGGGTAAAGCCTCCTCTACCTGCCTAAAACCAAGCCCTGACATGAGTCTCGGGTTTGGAATTGAGCTCTGCCAAGCTGGTGAAACATTTAGGCTTGCCACATATCTGCCCTAACAAGGCATAAAAACAAGCACAGAGACCGGAGTCTAGGATCCAAAATCTCTACAAGGTATCAACCACAAT
Organism: Bradypus variegatus; assembly: GCA_004027775.1. Lineage (NCBI taxonomy): Eukaryota > Metazoa > Chordata > Mammalia > Pilosa > Bradypodidae > Bradypus > Bradypus variegatus. The sequence goes on along the minus strand of PVKY010001976.1, from coordinate 6,072 downwards.
TTCCGGTCAAATATCACTAAACATGGAAAGGGGAAAATATGACTCAGAGGCAAGGAAAAAAGTAGTCAAGAAACACCAAATTGATCCAGATATTGGTTTAGCAGAAAGACTTTAAAGTAGCTATTTAAGTGTGTTCGGAGAATTAAAGGAAAATATGATCAGAAACTGCACAGATAGGGAAATTCAGGAGAGAAAAAGGAAACTTTTTTTTAAGTGGAAAATCTAGAACTGAAAAGTACAAAAAGTGAAGTGAAAAATTCACTGGATGAGCTTAAAAGCATATTGGAGATGGCAGCAAAAAGAATCAGTGAACTTGAAAAGTCAATGGAAATTATCAAAACTGAAGAACAAAGAGGAAAAAAGGGATTCAAGAAAAATGAACAGAGAGACAGGAAACTGTGGGGCAATATCAAATAGCCTCATATTCATATAACTGCAGTCACAGAAGAGAAGAAAGTGATAGTGGGGCAGAAAAGAATATTTGAAGAAATAACTGCTGAAACATTTCCAAATCTGATATATATATACTTAAAGATCCAAGAATGGCAGCAAACCCCAAGCAGAAGAAATATATAGAAGAAATATAAAGAAGAAAACCACACCATGGCACATCATAGCCAAACTGACGAAAACTAAGGGAAAAAAAGAAATCTCAAAAGCAGTCAGAGTTTAAAAAAATTAAAGACATATTACATACAAGGAACAATATAAATGATAACTAACTTGAGATCAGAAATAGTGGAGGCCAGAAGACAAGGCTAAAAGTATTGAAAAGAAAAATAAATGATGAAAGAAAAAGCTTTCACCACTGAAGTGTGTATCTAGCAAAATTATCCTTTAAACATGAGAGTGAAATAAAGATATTTTCAGATAAAGGAAAGCAGAGAGAATCTCATTGGAAAACCTGCACTGCTAAAAGATGTCCTCTGGGCAGAAGGGTACCAGATGGAAACTCAAATCTACAGAAAGGAATGAGAAACATCAGAAATGATAAATAAGTGGGTAACATAAAATACTATTTTTTTCTTCTTGTTACTTTCTTATAAGACAACTGACTGTTTATAATGATTGTAAGGTAGGGTTTATAGGTTAGAAATTTTAAAATATGACAATAGTAGCACAAAGGAGAAGCATGAGTGAAATTACACTGTTTTAACTTTACTATGTTTGTTTAAGTGGAAGTGTGAAGTATCAGATGGGAAGTATGAAGTGGTATAATATTAACTCCAAACAGACTTTATAAGTGAGGGATGCATATTGTTATCCCCAAAGCAGCAACCAGTGAAAAAAATAAGAAGCCAATAGAGGAAATAAAATGGTATCCTAAAAAAAATTTCCAATTAAACCAAATGTATGCAGGCACTCTGCCAAGCACTCGGGGATGTGGTTGTGAGCAGAAAAAGGGGGCTAAAAAAGGAACAAAAATTAGAAAACACAAACCGAAAAATTTCAAGGGGTAAACTCAAACCCAACCATAATTACAGTAAATATAAGTGAAATAAATGCAACAATGAAAAGGCACACAAAGGTTGTCAGACTGGAAAAATCAAGACCCAACTATATGCTGTCTGCTTGAGATGCACTTGAAATAGAGACACAAATAGGTAAAAAGTAAAAGAATGAAAAAATGTGTATTGTACAAAGAGTATTAAAAAAGTATAAAAATAATGAACAGCATAATATAAGACAAAGTAGACTTTCAATTAGAGAATTACAAGAGAGCCATTTCATAATGATGAAAGGGGCAATAACAGTAAAATAACAATGCTAAATATATACATACCTAAATTTCATAAAGAAAAACTGGCATAACTAAAACAAATCCAGAATTGTAACTGTAGATTTTAATACCCCTTTCTCAGTAATTGATAGAATAATTAGATTAAAAAAAAAGCAGTATGGAGATACAATATGTAAATAATACTACTGATCTAACTGACATTTCCAGACACTCAACATTGCAGAACAGCACATTTTTTTCTGCATAGACATGGAATATTCACCAAGATAAATTATATGCGGGGCCATTAAATAAGTCTCAACAAATTTCAAAATGTTGAAGTCTTATAGACTATTATTCTAACCACAAAAAAAGATAGAAATCAAGAAAGCTTTGGGAGAGAATTCTTCAAGATTTGCAGCAGAATGAGTTACGTGCTCCAGAAAAAGAAAAATAAGTCCCATATGTGTGAACTCACTGTACATAGAACATTTTGAAGATATTATTTTTAGTTAGGGTGTGACCAAATGAATCAAGATGGGTCTTAGTCCTGTTACCAGAGGCCTTGTAAAGAGAAAGCCATGGAGAGGAGTTAGAAGCCAGAAGTAAGAGGGAACCCAGACGAGAAAAGAGAGAACATCACCATGTGACGGAAACCCAAGGAACCCCAAGGACTGGCAACAGCCAGCACCAGAAGACTACAGATTTTCAGGAAAAAGCAGTCTTACTAGCACTTCAATTTCAGACTTCTCTGAGTCTCAAAACAATAAGCTAATAAATCCCCATTGTTTAAGCCAACTCACTGTGTAGTATTTGTCATAGCAGCCAGGGAACTAACACAGATGGAGCTACAAGGAAACAATATATTGAGAGGAGTTATACACTAGGAGAGAGTTTGGAGGTGAGTTAGTGGTAAATACATAGAAACCTGAGCAAAAACAAGATGATTATTACTGCCAGGAAAAACTAAGGGAACATAGTAAATGAAAAATAATGACAGCATATTACACAGTTTAGCTGTGAACAGCATTTACTAAACACTATGCATGTATTCAATCACTTAACAAATACTGAACACCTACTATGTGTTCTAGGTACTGGAGATACCAGGGGGAACAAAACAAATGCAAATTCCTGCCCTCAAGGAGCTTCTGGACTAGTGTGGGAAACACATGCTAAAATAAGATAAGTAAAATAGAGTATGCTGGATAGTGGTAAGTGATATGGAGGAAAAAACAAAGCTGTAAAGTGCTGTGGAGTGAATTTTTAGATAAGGTGGCCAGGGGAGACCTCACTGAGGTAACTCTTGAGTAACTAACAATGTAAAGAAAGTGAGAAAGCTGGCTGTGCAGATACCTGATTGATGAGCATTCCAGGGAGACTGAAGAGCAAGTCCAAAGGCCCTGAGGTGGAAACATGACTGGTACATTCAAAGAAAGCAAGGAGATGAGTGTGACTGGAGCAGAGAGAAAAGGGGAGAAAATAATGACAGCGTATTCACTAGACAGCTTAGCTGTGACCAGCAGAGAAGGGTCAATTGAGTCAGATCATGTGGCACTGAACAGATCCCAGTGAGAACTTTGGCCTTCACGCCCAGTGAGCTGGGAAGCCCCTGGAGAGTTCTGAGCAAATCAGATCAACTTTTTAACAGGATTGCTCTGACTCTGTATTGAAAACTGAGAAAATGGGAGCAAAAACAGAAATGGGGAGCCCTTTGCCCATAATCCAGGCAAAGGATGATGGTTGGACCATGACTGGAGTAGAAAAGATAGGGAGAAGTGATCAGATTCCAGATATAATTTGATAGGAATTTAATACTGATCTAATCAATATTAGCACAAAACTGTTGGGAGGCCACAAGATATGCCTGTAGGTGATGGGGGCCAGAAGAGGTAAAGAAAGCTAGTAAAACCCTCATCTTCCAAAGCAGGAAGTCAACAGATTATCCCTATAACTTTGAGGGGGATGGAGGCGGGTGGTGGGCAGCAGCAATATAAGCAAAAGAAATAAAAAATAAAAAAAATCACATGAACAACAAAGAGTTGGAAGTGGTTGTCCCTGGAGGCTGGGGATATCAGGAGACATTTTCGTAACAAGCCCCATAGAACCAACTGACTCTTTAAACCATGCACAAATATAACTTTGGTAAAAATAAAAACAAAATCGAAAACCAACAGGACAGCTTGACAATAACTACAGACAAAGATACCCAAGTCAACCAGTTGGCGTAACCTAGGCAGTAATGGAGGAGACAGTTCTGGAAAGTACGTCCTCCCAGTGAGAGGTAATGTTCTCATCCTCCTCCCTCCAAGTAGTGGGAAGGGAAGGAAAAAGAGCAGTGTGGTTGGTGCTTTGGGGTCTGACAGGCCTGATGTCGTTAACCAGTTCTGTCATTTACCAGGCTGGCATCTTGGGGCTAAAACTTAATTTGGTTTTTCATCTGTGAAAAACAGAATACAGACCTGACCCATCTCTCAGGGTGCTGTAAGGGTAAAATGACAGAATCAATGTGTACAGTGGCCAGCACATAGAAGGTGCTCAATAAATGCATCCATCTATGCATATTTGTTGAGCTATTATGTAACATAATTTATTGAGGTATTATATTATCATTTGTGGCTAGCATTTTTAATAACAATGGAGAAACCAGATATATATTAATATGTACAAAGAAACTTTAATTCAAACTAGCATGTGGAAAGCACCCAAAGGAAAATACATGGGGCTGCATGCATGGGTCCTTCACTTGTCCATTCAATATGGACCGCATCCCTGCCAGGAACGAGACCCTGTTGTAGGAATCAGGGATTTAGCAGGGAATGAAACTCAAACAGAGCTCACATGCTAGGAAGAGGAGACGGACAAGACAAACACACAAACAAGACACTTGCAGAAGCCAGCAACGAGCACCATGAAGGAAGGATTTAAGGGCATTGGAGGGGACTCTCTGCAATGGTGTGTGGGCTTACTTGACCCAGGGTGTTCAGGGAAGGCCTTTCTGAGAAGGAAACATCTGAGCTGAGGCCCGAATGGGGAAGCGCCAATCATGGATGGGGGGCAGTGTTCTGGAAACAGTGCAAAGGACTGGAGCAGGAAAAAGCTTGACCTGTTTGGCAGTGGAAAAGGAAAATGGAGGATGTAGCTGGAGAGGTCAGGCTGGATCCAGAGCTAGCAGATCTTGTAGGCCAAGGTAAGGAGTTGGGATTTCACTGTCATTGCAAAGGGAAGCCACTGGAGATTGTCTGATGCAGGGAATGGTGTATCAGATACCTCTGCTATCTCACCTCATCTCATCATCCATTCTAAACCCTGGCCATTGCTACAGCAATCAGCATGCAAGTATGAGCTGCCTACATGTTGCTGTACCAGCTAGGTCTCACTTCCTGCCATGGAGCTTCTCAGATTCCGAGCAGAAGGGTCATGCATTCATGATCGAGAAGTGTGAGGGAGTGAATCAACCCTTGATTGATGAGGGGAGAAGATGAGGAAACCAGTGGCTACACACTGTCCTCTTCCATCCCTCAGGGGGGTAACTTTGAGGCACATTCTATGGGCTCCTTAGAAAGTACAGGCATCTAAGATTAAGCCCTACTTGCCCTGAGCAGTGATCACCTTGAGAAGGAAGCTGTGCTGGTTTGGATGTATTATGTCCCCCAAAATACCAGGTTCTTTGATACAATCTTATGGGGGGAGACATATTAGTGTTGATTAGGTTGGAACCTATTGATTGAGTGTTTCCATGGAGATGTGACTCAATAACTGTGGGTGAGACCATTGATTGGATAATTTCCATGGAAGTGTTACCCTACCCATTCAGGGTGGATCTGAATTAAATCACTGGAGCCATATACAAGAGCTGACAAACAGAAGGAACTCAGAGTAGCGGCAGCTTAGAGACATTTTGAAGACGGCCGTTAAAGCTGACACTTTGGAGAACGCCATCTTGAAACACAACCTGGGAGCAAGCAGATGCCAGCCACGTGCCTTCCCAGCTAACAGAGGTTGTCGGGATGCCAATGGCCTTTCTCCAGTGAAGGTACCCTATTGTTGATGCCTTATTTATGGCCTTAGGACTGTAATTTTGTAACCAAATAAACCCCCTTTAAGAAAGCCAATCCATTTCTGGTATTTTGTCTAACGGCATTATTAGCAAACCAGAACAGAAGCCTTGTAGCCCTTTTCCTTCCTTCCCTGTTTCACTCTCCCCTGCCTGCCTTCCCATTTCCTGAGATATTTCCCAAACAAACTACCTGCAGGAGAGTCCTTGTCTCAGGCTGTCTCTAGGGGGAGTCTAGAATAAAATAAGATCTGCTCTGATTTATGCTTTTAAAAGCTGTTGGACGGAGAATGGT